>JAOWAY010191163.1:0-10231 GCA_028565895.1 Goniobranchus geometricus | reverse complement strand
GTTACTAAAATGCCAATTTTAAAGTCTTAGGTATGACTCGGCCGGGGATCGAACCCGCGACCTCCCACTTCCGAGGCGGACACTCTAACCACTCGGCCATCGGATCGGTCTGACTTGTTGTTAGTATATCTTCCATATTATTATCTTTTTTATAAGGTTGCATATTCTTTTTATTTGTAATGCAGGGAAAGCCAGACAAGGTTGTTGTCGGCTATCTGGTGTACATCAAGTCTGAGATGGACAAATCTCCTGGGGTTCTGGAATTGGAGCAGTTGCGTCCTTTTGCTCCTGTGCTCACCAATGATGGAATAAAAGTCCCTGCAAAGGAGAACGTCCACTTTTCAACACATTACGGAAATCAGATTGACCTGGAGAAGACTTTTCATGGTAGTCCTTTTGGGTGTATTTTCCGTTAATTTTGTCTGATACAAATGGTTGTTGAATTCCTTTCATTTTGTTAGGGAATGGGGAGTCAAGGTCTCAAGATTGTTATTTTCTTTTTGTACAATTGTCTTTTTTAGTTTGGTTTTTTGTTGTTTTTTCGGGGGGAGGGGGGGGGAGACATCACTATATTCAAACTTTGATTGTAATTAGGAAGTATGCTTTTTACTCCAGTGCTCGAGTGGACCCTAGTGGATCACCAGTATCTGCCTGCCTCTCCCACTCCACTTGACCGACAGAGTTGGCATTCATTCCTATCCAGACTGGGTGTTAACGACTTCCTGTGTGTGCGAAAAGAGGAAGTCCACCTGGAACAGCATGAACTGGTTTGTAGAAAATTTTTATATACTGCTACTCTTCAAAGTTTCATCAAATGTACTGTTAAGTACACTACAGAAATAAAAATTTGAGTATATAAGGCTTAAGTATTTCAGTAACAAACCTCTGTTGTTGCATTCTCTTTGCTTTTCAGCCCACTTCAACCTGGTCAGCCTATGAAGGCTTATGGCCAACAACCATGGATGGATATGTTCTTCATGACTTTAGCTGTCAAGAATTTTACAAACTGATTACTTTGAATAACCCTCCTCATAATGTCATGCAAAGCCTTTACATTTGCCTGGACAAAATGTGGGATTCAATCTACAAGGATTACAGATACACACAGCTAAGATCAACTAGTGGAGATGTTCTCAAGGATACTGTGGAGGTAAATCTATTATATTTAAGAATATAACAATGAAGATGTGTGTCATTTGTCCACCCTTATAGGCCATTCCGTTCTGGCATCCCCTTAACTCCCAGCAAAACATCAAGTACAACCTTGCAGCCTTTCTGGAACTGGGGGAAATTGAATATCTTTCCCAAAGATGTTATATACCATCTATATGCTGAGGTAAGAGCTCACAATCACTGACAGAGGCAAATCGGTGCCAGATGACATCTTGTAATAAACAATTTTTTATACTGACTTCTAAACCATGAATACCTTTTCACACGTTTGGCAGGTGGATAAAATGAGGAAAATTGTTTCCTGAGTCTGTCTAAAGAACCTTGCCTGAGACTAAGCATGATTGAGATTTGAAGCACACCCCATGCTTCACAGGCAAAAGCTCTGTTCAGAAGTCTACCAGCTTCAGCAAAGTGCATTCTCTGACAGAATTAATTCCCTAAATGAGAGCTGTGATTTTGCGAAGATGATTTTAAAAGTTGCCAGAAATTTTAATCATCATATGCATGAACTTGTAATGGCTCAGATGTAACTCTGTTGTTTAATGTTACTAGATATTAAACATCTTGCTTACTCTAATTCATAAAGCTGTCAGCAAAATCCAACCCCCTTTATAATCCCAATGTAAGGATATTCTGCGACTTTTGGGCTTTTTAGAATTGCTTTGTTGGGCCTCTACTTTTTGTGTTCTGATTTCTCTTGACTCTTTTTGATGGGTTTTTTTTTCTTTTCAGACATCATTTTTCATTCAACTGAAAACCCTAGCCTGGGCTCCGGCTCGCTGGGTGTCAATAGAGGCAGATACAGATAATGAGCAACCAGTTATCAGTCATGAAAATGGATGTCGACCGCCACACCATCTGTACACAGAAGATGAGGGGATTCAGGCTTTGTTGGGTGACACAGTAGAATATCTGGACCTAAAATTGCCAAGTGGCAACAATTCTTCCTTCACACAGTCCATCCAGGTTTATTTCAATGTTTTTGGTTGCATTATTTTGCATTGTTTGAAACATTTTCTTCAATCAAAGGGAGGAAACCTTGGCTTCATCATTTTTTTTCCTACTGTCTCTTTCAGTTTTAATTTTTCTGTTTTCAGTAGAAGGGAATATGAGAGGCTTTTGTTTTTTAATCTTTTTTTGCATGAGCTACTGAAAAGAATCCTTCACTACAAAACATTTCAAATCAAATTTTTTGTATTAGCATCTGTCTGTTACTGAACTTATTCTTTTTATCGTTTCTTGTCATTTTACTTATGTGTTTATTTATATTGGTTAATTTTAAAAAAGCCCTTTCATAAAAGTCCCAAACTTTGGGTTTCAATTCTGGAAAAGCTGTGAATTACATGTGAATGATATTTTGTACACAATAAGAGTGCCATAATTTTTTAACTTTGAGCCACAACTTTTTTCTCTCGCCATCTACCTTGCGGCTAATGGTCAGGTTTGGCTGATTCTAGGATTTTTAAAGATTCTTTTAAATGATTCTCATTCAATCAATTCAAGTGTTAAAAACAAATTTTGTTTATATCTGGAGCATACAAGAATAATAGATTGCACTGTGAAGGAGAATTCACAATTACCGATGCTCGTAATTCATTCTCTGTCAAAACCAGGTTTACATTTGTACTTTACATTGTGCTTTTTACATCACCAAGTTTGTAACACATCAAATTTTTTAAAAAAATATGTCACAAGTTGTTTGTTGGTATTTTGATTCTTTTGAGTCCTGTAGCTTTTAGCCCGGTGGAACTTATCTTAGGAAAATATGTTTTTCTTTTAAAAATCACGAGTTGTGGCTCATAATCCAGAGCGCCTTCCAAAAATTACAGCAACTACCTGATACCTCCAGCCACTCAGTAACATTGTGAATCATGCCTTTAAAGTTAGCTTGAGGCAGGAGTGGGAAAGATGAATGACAGGTGGGGAGAGATCCTTTACGAACACTGGCCGCCTTCATCGGGTTACATTCATTCAGGTGTAGCAGTGAGTCCTCTCCACATGGCAAAATATAAAATTATCAACAATTGTCAATGGGTTCATCAAGGCTGGTCTTTTAATCAGCCAATCTGTTAACCCTGCTGACACTGACACAGGTAACAGTGACTACGAGGTCAACAAAGAACAACACACAACAAAACACACTGATTACTGAGAAGGCAATCCTTAGACTGCTTACTCCTGACACAGAGGATGAAGATTTCAACAGCTTTGTTGAAAGTGATGAAGGTCTGATGGATTGTGCCTTGAATTAGACCCAAATTATACATTTTTCATGAAAGATAAACAGAGGTTTGTAGTCCACGGCGGCTAATAGTCTGGAATTACGGTATATAAATTGTGTAAATTTTAGCATGATCTACAATGAACTTATTAAAATAAAAATGTTTAACGAACGAATGTCCAAAATTTAA
The DNA here is from genome assembly GCA_028565895.1 of Goniobranchus geometricus. Taxonomy (NCBI): domain Eukaryota; kingdom Metazoa; phylum Mollusca; class Gastropoda; order Nudibranchia; family Chromodorididae; genus Goniobranchus; species Goniobranchus geometricus. The sequence goes on along the minus strand of JAOWAY010191163.1, from coordinate 6,647 downwards.
ATTATGAGGAGGCCACCTGAAGAAATGCAGCGAATAAAAGTCAGTAGATACATTACAGTTGAAGGCAAAATCAAGACTTGGATTTAGGTATTGGACTTAATCTCAGTTCAGTATTTTCATTAAGAATTAGCAGACACAAACAAATCTCTAGATGTAAATTTGACACTGAATCAAAACAGTCAAACACCTCATGCATGTATTCCTTAATCATTTTGTGGAAAAAGATATACTTACAATTGAATTTAAATCTTATTTAATGTAATGATCTCATTAAAAACTTACTATATAGGCCTAGATGTGATTTAGACCTAGTTTATTTAATCACTGAAACATTGAGTTCAACAATTCTCCTGTAGTCACCCGACTTGAATCTCATAGACTAGTGTGTCTGGAATTTTATTTTAACAGAAAAAGGGTATTCAAATCATACCAAATCATTGCCTGAAGAATTTTAGAGTGATGGGATCAGATCTCTCTTGAAGAGATAAGAAGGTAATTTAGAATGTGAGGAAAAAAAGATTAAGACAAGTGATTCACCAGAATGGTTACTCAGCACTAGAAAAGGTTAAGGCTTATGAATTAATTCATTTATTTCTCATGTCTTCAGGTAAAGCACGAAGTAAAAAAGGAGACCGTTAAAGATGCACTTATCTCTTGGGGTCAGAGAGATGTGAAGAAAACCAAAACTCCTAAAGTTTTTTACACCAGCCTGCAGCACATCTTGAATGTGAGTGATTGTATAATTTGAAATGTCTGAACACAAAGTATTCGCACCAGACAAGCAAACAGTGTCTCTGTTGATTGATGAACATCGGATCAATTTTTGAGCCAACATAGCTGAGGGAATATTGGGAGTACAGCAAAGTTTTTCATCAGTCATCAGTCAATCTTAGGTTATATTGTGGTTTCCCCCTAATATTCCGCTGCCTACAATCCCATTCTGCCTAAGATCCCGCTTTTCTTGGGAAACAGATTTTTTTCTATATAAATTCGCCCCTTAATATCCCGCTCCCTTCGCCTAAAGATCCGGCTTTTTTTAGATAGTGGTATGACCAATTAGTCTCGGTCAAAACCATCAGCAGATTTTAGCTAGCCACCTGAGTACAGGTAAGTGTCATGTGGTCACCCTTCCCGGTTTAGGTGTAACTGAAAGGCGCCTACATGTGTCAGGTCGAAACAAAGAGACTAATGGGCAGTCATCGACCGTGCAGGGGAATCTATCGATGGGCTTTTGTTCTGCATCAATGGAATGCGACGATGTCAACAGGTAGACCTTAAATTGGCTTGTGCTTACTTTATGTCACAAGATTAGAGAATAGTTAATTTAATTGAACTGTTGGGTAATTGACTGCTTGAAAAGGAGTGGATTGATGACAATGAGGTTTTAGATTTATGCAACCTATAAACATGCCATTTGCCTGGGAGTTTATCAAAACATGCTAAGCTAAGATATGTCTTATGATTGACAGGGTGAAAACAAACTGTCGTCTTTAAGTTTGATTATGACCATGCCTACATAGGGGTTTGATGCTGATTGGGTATGCTTCTGAATGGCACTGAGATGCTTGAGTTATCTCCTTTGTTGTCCGCCTAAGATCATGCTTTTTCATTTTCCCAAGGGGTGGGATGTTAGAGGTTTATTAACTAACACTATGTCCAAGAGATGTCTCAAGCTGTTTATTCAAGAATATTGAACCATGCATTCTGGTCGTCTTTTAGTCGTAATTCTAGATAATACAAAAACTTTGTGTGCAGATTAGATTTAGATCTAGCATGGAGCAGAAATTTTCATGTCAAGCGATGATATGACAGCTTGAGTGTCGTCACAGTTGTCGTTGAAAGATTATCTACCTAGAAAAGTTCTTTTGCAAGTATGCCTAAGTATGTGTAGACAAATCACATCAAATTAAAGTTGTAGCTAAAACCAAAGGGATGTCTTTGATTTGTAGATTGTGTGCCTCTGCTGTGGAAGGATCCTCTTTTCCCATTTTGAGTTGACTATCCTGATTACTCAGCTACAAGTGTGATATTTGTCAAGGAGTTTATCTGTAAATGCACAGTTGAGATTTTCTGTTTGGTCGTCAAATGTTGAACTGATTTGTCCACTGTATTCAGACCACAGAAAATTAATCTGGACATGAAAAATAGTTTGAAATGAGTCAAGCTTGAGTATGAATGTTCCTGATTGGGCATGCGACACACTGCCCTTAAACTGGTCTCTGCAAACTATTGTGCCGTTTTAGAGATGACCTTGAGTGTCAACTTGCATAAAGTTTGCATCGTCATTAATTTTTTTTAATGAAAATATATTTAGGGGGTAAAGTTATGCCTTTATTTTCATAAAAATATAAGAATAGTGAAAAACAATGCCAAGATTACACTGCAGCAACAGGGAACAGGGAATATGGTCACCAATAAAGAAAAGTTGAAATCATTAAGAATTAGGGCTATCTTCCAATCAAACAAAAAAACAAAATATAAAAAAATAAAGTTTTATGTGTTGTTTCCTTTTTGGCCTATTTTAGTTTGCTTGCAAGAAACATAAAATTTTGACAGACCAAAAAACTGTTATGCTTTCTTTATCTCTCTCCTTTTAAGGTTTATGAGTATTTGAGCAACGAGCTATCACGTAAAGAGAGTCAGGACCTGTTCCATGATCATGCAGTATTTTTCATACCTTTGCATGATGGTAATGCAAGGGATCCTGTGGCTGGTCATTTTATGAAAAGAGATGAGATCTGTTGGCAAGATGACACTGGCCTTTTCACGACCCACCTTAAATCACTTCAAAAGTTCAATTCTCCACTGGCTTCCATCCGATTTGTAAGTCTTCAGAGTAGATGTTTCAGTAGTTTACTGACCAAATTTGCCATTTTAATTGTAATGTGATTGTACATATTTCTTTGTATTTATCAAGAACATTTTTTTAAACCTTATTTCAGACCATAAGATAAGCTAGAGCTTCCTCCATCAGTCTAGTGAACAAAACAGTCAGTAGGCTCATTCTGTTCTTTCAGTCCACTAAACCGTTCAGCCATTTCAATCAACCTATACACAAGTTCTGCCGTTTTCATTTGAAAGGGCTTATAATGGAAAAAAAAATTCAAAAATCACTTTATTTCCTTTTATAATAGTTTAGCGTCAAAGAAAATGGTTATGACGTCTTTAGGGTCGGATGATATTTGACAACATTGGAGACAATGACAATTTTTAAAAAATGGCTTTTAATACAGAACCACCCATCATGACTGCATGGAAACTATGTAGGCCAACCAAATGCATTATAGGCCCTTTCAAACGAAAAGGTCAAAGTCGTGGTCATTTATGTTGTACTCTCAATAGTTCAGTCAATCCACCAACAGCTCAACCAATCAACATTTCATTTCATCTACCTAACAATTCAAGCAGTCCATTTAACAGCTCAGTCCACTCAGTCCAAATGAGTTTAGTCAGTCTATTCAATTGTTGAATCACACCATTCAACAGCCTAACAGCTCGGGTCGCCAACAGCCCAATCTGTCCCTTCACAGCTCAATCAATCATGTTATGGAGATGATTTTTTAAAAAGCTTTTCTTAATTGATTTGCAGTCACTGCTGATGACCATCGACCAAAATCGATTTACATTTGTTTTAAAAGGAAAGAGATTAAAATAAAAACAATTGCTGCATGACTTATGACTTTTAATTCAGGAAATATACATGACTAAGAGTTCAAGAACCTAGGCTTCTATTGATTTATGCATCCTCTTTCAGTTTATCCCAGTGTAATTTTTCATATTCATCTTCCTCTCTTGCCAAAATGTTCTGTTTTATCAGCTGCTCATGTACCACAATTTTCTGCATAAGAACCTTTTCTATAACAATTCCTAGTTTTATTCATAGATTCCCAGCCACAATAATCCACTTCGTTACAAGATTCTGTACCACAATTATCTGCCCAATTTACTGCTTAATTACCAGTTATGTGCTGTAATATCACCTAATCCTTAACACTTTTCTGACTTATTAATATTCTCTGCCACAATTCTCTACTATATAAACAGCTTTTGTACCAAAATTCTCTTCCTGAAGCACACCTTATTTGCCAAAAGCCTTGTGTCATCGTCAGCTGCTGTGGCCCATTTTAGTGGCTCTCTTGACTCGACTCTGATACACTTCTTTGCTTTATTATCAACTTATCTGTCACACTTTGTAAAAAATCTATGAACAGCTGTTTTACTTTCAAATCTGCTCTGACACTCTTTTTTACCCTGTGAACAGTATTTAGATTTTTTTTTTTTATTTGTTCCATTTTCATTGGCCTTTTGTGCATAAAGTGGCATTTCATTTTTTTTCAAACAGATGAAGCCATTTTACAAAGGTTATGAAGGCATCTTTGAACAAGCTCGGCTGAAAAAAAGTCCAGACATTACAGACTGCTCAGAACTGTTGAAGCATTTAGCCTCGGTGATGTCTCTGAAAGAAAGTGGAATCCTGAAAGAGGCCTTGGTTCTGATGTCAAGGATTGGTGCAGATGTGCGCATGAGGGACGATGTTGAAGCAGGTAAATTGATGCGGGCTCTGTTTAGTGGAGAGAAATTCTGAAGATGTCATATTTTACAATGATATTTTGATTATTCCCTCCCAGTCAACATTCTATACACAGGACAATACGAGCACTTGACTACAACTCACCTTCTAAGAACACAGTCCACTTAGCTGTGCGGTTTTTCCAGACAACAAATTTTTTCCTATATAAATTGGCCCTGTAACACCATGCCCAGGTCCGGCTAACAACACAATTTTGAACAAAAGCCTTAATTTCTTATTCAACAGAATTGATTTTATTTTCTGATAAACTTCCACTTACTACACATATCTCATTACATTTCATGTCTCCATGATGAAGCTATCATCTTAGCTTATGATAGATGTTGATAGAGATACACATGTACCTGCCAGACATAAAAGTGCCATTGACAAAAGACATGGCTGTACCCACCACACACTTGGCAGACATAATGGTGCCTTTCTGTCCATATGGACACAGCAAACAGTGATCACTGTCTAGCTGAGTAGGGTGTGAACAAAAAATAGGCTCTCCCTGCCAGGCAGAAAGACATAGGCAAACAGTGATCCCTGTCTAGCTGAGTAGGGTGGGTGTTAAAAAAAGACGGCTCTCTCCCCTAGGCAGAAAGACATGTGGATAAACAGGGATTCCTGTCTAGCTGAGTAGGGTGTTAACAAAAGACAGGGCTCTTCCCGCCAGACAGAAAGACATATGGTACAGAGATATGCCAACATGGAAAACAATAAGTTTACACTGACTCGACTCCTAAGTTACAAAACTACTGAGTCAATAAAGTCAATGATGTGCATCTCACCAATATGTAGCCACTGAATTCAGAGACTTTCCCTGACTAGTTTTCTTTGGTCAGTCTTTAGTGATTGGATTTTAGCACCACCCATCTGTAAGGCTGCACATTCCTTGTTTAGCATGCATGGATTTTATTGCATGATTGACAGGTGTGGTAAGTTTTTTGGGGGTGTGCATTTGATTGGTTGTTACATGAGAGAGTAAGAATGAATAGGTGAGTGAAACAGCCTTTGTATACATATTCATTCCTTGTAGTCTGTCTGCATGCTCAGACCATCATACAAAGGGCATATTCTTAGAGCACTAGTACTGAATTTCAATCTCCCCAATTATCAGTAGTTCTATGATTAACCCTCATTTTATGTGATTTAATTTCACTTAATTTCTTATTAACACAGTGACATATTTTAAAAGATTTCCTTCTTCTTGTGTATGTGTGTGTGTGTGCATGTGTGTAATTTTGTAGCAATGACAGCCTTATAAGGTTAGCTAAGGACAGGTTTGAGTAGAGGACCATGATCACCCATGTCTGTTCCAGACACAGTACCTAAAGAAGAAGTTTACCATAACATTTATTTGAAGATTAAATAGATTTTGCTCAGATGAGCAGTGACTTAATCACTGATCTGATTAGCTTGTCCTTAAATGATAAAGTGGGCTGTAATATGGATTGGGATCTCAAGCTGTCATTTTTTCATATGTATGCGTATTTTATTGTATGTCTCGTATCATAAGGTTTTGTTACACACATTCACGATCTTTATTGTTATTAGCAACTCCAAGAACAATGAAGAAAATCCTTCAGATTTTTTCTGATTTCTGACTATCAGATTCTGGTAAAGCAACCAACTTAAGGTAAATGCTTTGCCTAATTTCAGTTGTATTTGCCTGTATGATTTGCTTATTCCCTTTGACTTTGAAATTACATTCTTTTGCTTCTATTGGTCTGCTGTTATCACATGGAGACTAGTATGATCACCCCACAAATATAAGGTGATACAAAGCTATTCTAATTTCCCTTTCAAGAGAGATCACAAGCCATGTTTTGTGTGTAAGTTTAGAGGCATGTTGAAGAATGCAAGAGTCTGCTTTTTTCACTCCACAAATCCGAGATAAATTCTTGGAAATTCTCTTAACAATATAGGTTTCTTATGATTTTTTCCGAGAAAGATTCTCAGGCAGCTTGTTGGGTAGTGCTGTGTGGAAATTGGACACAACAAACTCTCTCTCTCTCTCTCTCTCTCTCTCTCTCTCTCTCTCTCTCTCTCTCTCTCTCTCTCTCTCTCTCTC
>JAOWAY010191052.1:0-10232 GCA_028565895.1 Goniobranchus geometricus | reverse complement strand
TGTTGACTGTACTCAGGTCCTTGCCTTCACCACCCGCGTCTTGGCTTTGGTAGGTGTCCCGCGTGTTGCAAGCATGCACTTGTGACCAGCTCCGTCTCCTTCCTTGTGTAAAAGGATTTGGCGGGTGGTTGCCGCTGCTGATATCGGGCCTTCTAGTACACACTAGTACAAACTATCACCTCTCAATAAATAAGAGAACACTTCCAGGTGTAAGTAACTACAGTGTGTTTAAAAGAAAGTATGGGTCTGTGCAGCAGCAGCAGTCATTCGGGTAGACATAAGAGGCTAATTAAGTAATTTTGTTCTGCTCTTTGCCCTTACCATTATAATCAATGGTGAGATTTATGGCTCTCACTGCTTAAATGAAACTATGTCTAACAGATCTCTTCAGAGCAAGAAAATCCAGACCTCTAGAAATGCATGATCTCTTGGTATGACAATCCTGGTTAATTGCTGTCACTCTTTGCATCACTCCTCAGGGGAAGAGCTGATGAGTAATAACAAACCTTACATCTGAAGGTGTCACTGGGTTTGTTATTGTCATGAATTGAGAAATTTAAGTCCTCCTCATCATCAGGTTAATCAGTATCAGAGTTTAGTGGTTGAAATCTTAATATAAAGACAGCCACAGCTGATAATACCATCTTGATACATTGTAATATCAGTACAAAGAATGTTCATAACAACTGCCAGGTATTCATGTCTGTCATGGCTATCAGTCACATGCAAAGAACTCAACACTGTCTGTCATGGCTACCAGCCACATGCAAAGAACTCAAAACCGTCTGTCGACTTACCTGATGACTCCAAGTACATCTTCACGACTGAGATAACATCCCGCCAAGGATATGGTCTGAAGACAACATACATCATGACCGGCAATAGGCTGCAACATAGATTCCAAACTAATCCCGTGGACTTCTTCCTGTAGACATTGAGATATATCCAGGTGTTTCAAAGTATTTCCACTGACAGCCTCAAAAAGCGACTGAAGGCATTTTTTGGTAAACTGGTTTTCTGACAGGATCAGACTTTCCAATGGACATTCTGAAATGTGAGGGTCAAACAAGGATGAATAAGGAACTTTGAACACATTTTCATTGGCAAAATGTTGTGCTTATTTTAAGTTTTATCATACGACTATATCAATTTGTCAGCACCAATCCAACAGTAACCAAACTCAATTTTGGTAGTTTTTGAGAATTTAAAAAAAAAAAAAGAAGGAAAAAACCTGTTTCGTTTTTATCTGAAGAGATGTTTTGTAGTTTTAAAACTTTATGAAGTATCAAATAACTCAATTATCAAGTTTGAATTGGTTTTCGTGAGCTTGTCGACTCAAAATCCTAGAAAAATTTACCAAGGCGATTGTGGAATCATGCCGACAATTCAGCTCTTGCTTGATGCACAAATTAATTTCCCCATTATTTAACTTTAGGACAATGTTTAACTTGTGTTCATCTTTTAGCTGATCACAGTTTGGGGGTCCAGAAGCTGATCACAGTTTGGGATTCAAGAAACTGATCACAATTTGGGAGTCCAGAAGCTGATCACAATTTGGGAGTCCAGATGCTGGTCACAATTTGGGAGCCCAGAAGCTGGTCACAATGAAGCTGGTCACAATTTGGGAGTCCAGAAGCTGGTCACAATTTGGGAGTCCAGATGCTGATCACAATTTGGGAGTCCAGATGCTGGTCACAATTTGGGAGTCCAGATGCTGATCACAATTTGGAAGTCCAGATGCTGATCACAATTTGGAAGTCCAGATGCTGGTCACAATTTGGAAGTCCAGATGCTGGTCACAATTTGGAAGTCCAGATGCTGGTCACAATTTGGAAGTCCAGAAGCTGGTCACAATTTGGGAGTCCAGATGCTGGTCACAATTTGGAAGTCCAGATGCTGTCACAATTTGGAAGTCCAGATGCTGGTCACAATTTGGGAGTCCAGAAGCTGGTCACAATTTGGGAGTCCAGAATCTGGTCACAATTTGGGAGTCCAGAAGCTGGTCACAATTTGGGAGTCCCATTTGGGAGTCCAGAAGCTCTATCTGTCATAAGGGTCTTTACACTCTTTGCTTTTGCCTTTCTATAAATTCTATGAATTCATCCTTTCGGGTGTCTGCCTACACTTCATCTATATCACAACATTAGTTATATCTATTTTCGTTTTTGTCTGTCATAATTGTTCTATTATCAAATTTTATCCTTTTTTTTTTGGTTTTACCGCTGATCCATTTTAAGAAACAAGTCATGCAGATTATTGTGTCATCTTCATGATAATAATTAGCAGTGTTTTATTTGTTAGCTTATTTGTTGATTAATTTTTCCTTAGGGAAGATGAAGATACCCGTAAACATTTATCCTCAATTTATTTTCTTTAAACTATTAACAAGTAAATAATCTACATTCAGTCATTTACTTAATTATTTATCTATTAACACAAACAAAAGCAAAGAAAACTAAGTATTAATATAAATTTAACAGTTTGAGGACAAAGCAGGTTCTCATTATAAAAGGTCCAAAAGTAAAAAGCAATGAAAGGAGACGCAATCCTCTGGACCAGGAATTGGAAAAATAGATCTTACAGGTCAGGCAGACAGACAAATCAACACAGTAGAATGTAAATAAAAATGTTTACCAGAAAAAGTTTTCAGGAGACTCGGCGTAAAAAGCTGTGATGTAAAGTAACAACCTGCCAGTCGGAGTTCGGTGAGTTGAGGAAGGCCTTTCAGTAGCTGCCTTAGAGCAGGCTCAGCGCCATCTTTAAGTTTGTTATAGCTTAACGACAGGGACATCAAAGCACTCATATACTTCCCACTGTGAATAAAAGATGCCAGAGCCTCCAAACCTTCAGCAGAAAGGTCATTGGACTCTAATTTCAAGTCTTTTAAACCTGACAAATTAGCCAAAAGTTTTGTGAGGGAATCTAAAGATGAATCAGTCAATCTGTTTCCATTTAGATTCACTTCTAGCAAAGTCTTCTCCCCGTCCAAAGCTCGAAAGACAGGCAAAAGGTGGCTGAGATCAATGCCAAGGTTACTTAAATCCAGTCTTCTAGTTTTCTCTTCTTTCTGCAATGCTGATGTCAATGCTGGGTTTGGCTCTCTGTAAAATATTTTACATGCTTTCTCATAGCGCTCTGGAGCAGTGCGTCTGCACCATGCATGTACATCAGCATGAAGTTCTGAAACCCCAGCCATCACGATGCAAATGGGGTCAGATGGGGTTATGATACAGCCATCCGCGGACTTGAAAGTAAGCATGGGGTCAACAAGGAATGAACTGAAATATCTGTCAGCCACTTCCATGGCCATCCATGCGGCTGATTTGTTTTCGTCTCCTGCATACACTGGAACAAGCAACGTCTTGCCATCTATTTTGACCTTGACAGTCAATTTCACTTCCCTGGAAACTGCTTGGTTGTTGCTAGAAGTTGAGTTTGACTTTGATACATCTTTACCAACTTTTTGATTAGGAATCTTTTCTGATGTAGGCTCAAGATTTTCATCTTTAAAAGGCTGTGAATTTTGACTATTGGGGTTTTTAGATTTTTCAGCCTGATCTTCAACTCGATGGATATTTAAAGTTGATCCTTTGTTTTCATTTCTTGATGAAGTAACTTCACTGACAGAAATAGTATTTTCATTTCCAAAGTTGGAATCTGCAAAAAAATTGTCATTGTCATAAAAAAAATCTTCATCAGAGCCCCACAGTTCTTCATCACTGAGTGTTTGCACTCTTTTACTTCTGGGAAATTCATCTTCAGGCTTTTCATTACCAGTTGGAAGTGTGTTAGAATGGAGAGAAGACTCAGCATTTAAACTTAGTGAGGCCACAACATTTTGATCACTTTCTGCGACCAATACTTTATTTCCTGTTTTCAATCTTTTTTCAGGAATATCACCAAAGTTATTTTCAGGCTCCTTATCAGTGCAGACATTTTCCTTTATCTTTCGTTTTTTGACTCCATCGTTTAAAGAGTTAGAACGGGTGTTACTGGTGGTTAAGATCTTGATAACATCTGCACTTCTTTTCTTTGCTCTTGGCAAGTCAATATCATTTACAAGCCAATCGTCTCCAACGTCGTCTTCCTCTCCCATATAGGGTGCTTTGACTTGATCAGATTTTCTTGTGGTGATATTTGGTTCAAGACAATCGTCTCCATCAATTCTCCTTTGAGCTGAGCTTCTAACGGCTTGTATGGCATTCTGATACACTTTCGTGGCATTTTTGCTGTCTATGGGAATAACATCCATGGCAGGATGATGTGAGGAATAGTTTTCTAGGTCGGATAAATCGCTTTCAGTGTTGGAAGAGAGATTGTTTTCTATATCCCTGCTCTTATTACATCTCTTGGCCTTCTTGCCCATGCGTCTGAAAAGAAAGAGAAAAAGAGAAATTAAAACAAAGAAACAAAAACCCCGAGAAAAACAAATAAATTAAAAAATAAACTGTAAGAAAAAAAAACATTTAAAAAGTTATGTCATAATAGTAATGCTATCAGAAGATTGCAATATAGTTTACATGTTGTTGTTGTTTCTTGATCCATGAAGCAATACTCCTTTAACAAAACAATAAGACTATTAAAGAGATGGTATGATAGATTTGGTATAGCATGTTTGGCAAAAAATTGCCCTCCTGAAAACAGAAAAGGCAGATAAAGATGGAAATGGGTTGATAACATTTACTGATTTTTCTAAAGAACGTTTAGTAGTAAGTTCTTTAAATTGTCTTTCTGTAAGACCAATCCTTTGTTTTCCCCAAAAGAGACAATTTGAGGACAGGTTGTGCTATTAAGCAAACCCCACAAATACAAATCCTAGAAGTATATTGAGGTATAGAAACATAGATGTAGAAGAATTAAAGTTTAGATATAAATGAACAAAATTGTAAAAAGAGATGCGAAAAACATCAACTTCATTTTGAGGTTGAATTTTTACTTTATTCCATTGGTCTAAGTCAACAGTACCGGGAGCAGTAAATGTACATATGAAAAGAGAACAATTCAAGTAAGAGCTGCTGACCAGGGTTGAAATACACTACTGACTGGATGAGTGGCACCCCTGACCTCTAGCTTAATTCTACACTTTTCATTTGAAAGAGCTTATGATGAAAACTTTTCTGATATCTTTTTTTTCTTTGTTTTCTAATAGTTTACACTCACCCGAAACACACCATATGACTGAAGTTTGGGGGAAAAAAATTTGATGACATGAGAGGCATTTAAACATTTTTTCAAGGGACAATGATGCAAAACGACTCCTGCGTTCATCTTGATTGCACTAAACCTGGGTTGCCATCTAGAGGCATTATAGGCCCTTTCAAATAAAAACAGCAGAATTGGCACAAAGAGAATTTTATAAACAAAACACGGCTATTAACGGTGGTCACTATAGTCGCAGTGAGATGATCTCGCCGCTTCTTGCAACCCGATGCCTAAAGCAGGTAAGGCCCTCGATTGTAGGGGAATTCCCCTTTGGCCGTCAGTGATTGTAAACAGGATTTTTCAAGCATATTATACTTGATATGACAGAGTGGCCATTCCTTTAACATTGCATGAAAAAGCTCATGTAGCCTCACCGTCATACTTACTAAATGTGACAAGAAATTTGAAGTTTTACAAGCAATACTGAAAGAGATATAAAGTAGTAAAAACCGACAAAATTATCACAATATCATCGGCTTTATTAATTTAAATCAAAATTTTTAAAATCTACACTAAGGATTTGAATCAGTTTCCCAATTTTTAGAGGAAGAATTGAAGATAGTAATGCACTTTAAGGCATCTGTCAATAAGTCTTCTGAATGCAATTTGAATGCGGGTAGTCCCAAAAATGTCAATTATTCACACATTGTGGAACACGGCTGACTGAAAACATTTCTCAGGGTCCTGATTCATCCAAATTGACCAAGCAAATCTCTCTTTCTCTTTTCTCTCTCTCTCTCTCATCCATGCTTTTTCTTTTTCTCCCCCGTACTATATTCCCCTCTGTCACACAAACACGAACACACACACACTGACGTCAGAACACAACACAGTGTCCAATTGTCAAATTGGTACCTGGCACTGCAACTACTGGTACTGCAACTACAATTTTATTCAATTCAAAAGTTGGTCCGAGTCGACAACCAAATATGCACTCTCTCTCTCTCTTTCATACACACACACACATAAATACATATCACACAAATGCTTTCATACACCAGAACCCCATTCTTCTAGCCATCACTTAAGCACACAAACAAATATGCCCAATCACCCTGTTCCTTGGAGTAGGCGGCAACATTACTGTGACAATTAGCCTGCAGTAGATATGCAATATTATATCTTTTCATGTGCCGCTGGTACCACAACAAAAATTGAAATAAAATCAGTCGCAGATTCAATTTCTGTTGATGGATGAGATTTTAAAACTTCTTTTTCTGATAATATATTCTGTACATAATTTCGGCATAAAACGTTTAAACTCATAATCTGGGAACCTTCAGTATATGATTCCATTTTTTACAATAAATCAGTGCGCATGTACAAATTGCGATAGGATTTGAGAGAGAAGTCGCCAGTAAGAAGTGTGTAATGGCTTTCAATAAGTGAGTCACATGGAAACAAAAAATTTGTCAAAAATCAACCAACAGGTATAGTCTAATCAAAGTTTCACTGAGCATAGTGAATACCATTAGCAATAGAAATATATACATTTCACTAAAATCGTTCCCGGAACTGCAGTTAATTAATCAAAACAGGAGAATATGGAAAAATTGAATAAAATTCAACACACGATGTGCACTGTGCAGATCACTAAATATAATGGATACAGTAAAACTTCGATGGATAAAACATATGTCGTCTTATAGACTTGAAAATGATCTTTAATATGATGTCTTGAACAAAAAAGTAACTTGGATTAGATTAGGAGATATGGGGATGTAAATACAATGGAATTTACTCAGTTTGCAGTGCATTGGGGTAAGAAGGTCTACAGGTAGGAGTGCTGCGTTGTGACCCCGTAATTACACGCTTGATTGGTGATTTATGACCCCTTGGTCTGGTTTGCTGGTGGATAGCTAAAGTGGACGAAGAAGGCTGTATGACCTGCCGTGAAAAGAACATAAAACTGAAGTTTAAAAATGATGTAATCTGTCCATCAAACACATCCCTGCAGTGAAGACACTGCCAAAGGTGTTCTGTTCCCCGATCCAAGATCCAACAATTTGTCTGTCTACTGATTGTACCAGTATTTTGTTGATTGGCATAAGAAGAAGTAGAATTAAATGCAGACCTCCGCTCCCAACTTCTCAATTTTGGACATCGGGAGATTTGACAGAAAATGTGGGGAGATTATCGTACATTCATCAATGTGTGTATATTCAACATAAAAAGCTAATTTAATGTACTGTATGTTAAGTGCTTTTCCTTACATACCAGTATTGGACAGGCTTCTTCCATCAACAAAGGAAAAAATTTAGACTAGGCCTTGGGCGGGCATTCACGAAGTCGACTGATTTGAAAATTGAATCTAAGATTTGTCTTGGTCACTTGATCAGGACCCAAATCCTACATCAAAGTGGGAAAAAGGGAGATTTGGGGCATATGCGGGGAGGGCCGGTTTTTGAGCAAACAGGGAGACTCTCCAGAAAACAGGGAGACTTGGGAGGTCTCTTTTGTCATTCGACCCAAATGCTAGCTGTTAATATGCTGGTGACCAAAACAAAAATGTAGTAAAGTTTTTGACAGTCTGCCAAACATTAGTTCTGTTTTAAAACATTAAGAAAAAAAAAAAAGAAAAGAAAAGAGAAGAAAAATATCCAAGACTTGGTACCCCATTGAAACCACTTTGAGATCTCATATGGGGTTGCAACCCACAGGTTGAAAAACATTGCACTAAAAAATATGCCAACTCATGCAAAAGATAATATATTCAGGAGACCTTCTTACCTTTGTCTCAGTTCTGACAGCTTAGCTTTCACAGAAGTGGAGGTAGTTTGTTGAGGTCTGTCATCCTCATCTGACTCAATCAAATCTGGCAATCTCATGGAGGTGCTGGGGGCAGCATTGTTAGCCTCTCTCTTTCTGTTGGCAACTGGTTTGACAGATCCAACGGAGGCAGTGTTTGTTGGCTGTTGGGGAGGTCTATTATTGTGTTTCTTAGACGATGGACCACTTCCACCTATGTAGGAAACAATTGGAGAAAAAAGTAACATTTTAAGATTTAATGTGAGGCTTGTACATGAACTAATGCAGAGCTGCCAACCCAAAATTGAAAAACCATACAGTTAGGTATAAAAAACCATACAATCAAGGAAAAAACCATACATTCTTGTGGTGAGTATGAAAACATAACCCATCGTCCAGATATTCAATTTATCGAGATCTAGATCTAGACAAGAGTAGATTAAATTCTTGAATGCCAGTGTAAAGACTAAAATCAAAAGCACCCACCTCTTCAGCCTTTCTTTTTGTACTAAAAAATTATCTAGAAATGTCAAAATTATGACACCTGTCAATCATTTTCATACATGTACCACATTATGCTAGAAAAACAGCAAACTTCTTTCTTCAGCTCACCATCCATCAGGATCATGTGCAGAAGGAGTGCGCGGTATGCCTAGGCCTAGTGGTGACCACGATTTGGCCGAGTGCTGTAGGACTAGTGTGCTGATCTTTGACTCGCGGGTCGCGATTCGGGCTCGACACTCTGATATGGTCGATAACCCTGCCTGAGTTGAGCAGTTACTACTCGAAATGTGTAGCTAACTGTAGCCCTGCGTCTTTTTTTTTTGCGATTGGGCAAAATAGCTGGACAGTAACTCTTCCTACATTTCGGGCCGTCACTGGTGTGCTCATCACTAGTGTCGTGTTACGTTAACCGGATATCTAACTTTTCAAGGTGAAAAATTCCAATGCTACTTTGCCATTATGAAATTACGTACAATCGCCAAAAAAAACATAAATACGTACAACGCTAATACGTAATTTTAACGTACAGTTGACAGCTCTGCATTTCTGGCCTCACGGCCCTGCCTTCATGGCATGGCCATTCTCTGAGTCTTCCTCTCTGTGCTCTTGTCTCAATGGAAAACCTTGTTGGTAAATTTATCCTTATCTTAATTACAACACAATTTTCAACAGCCATTCCTCAATACCTACTTGGCCAACACTGGTAGCCTTCTGAGGGGATGAGTTCAGCAACAGACACACAGACAGACACACAGACAGACAGACACACAGACAGACAGACAGACAGACAGACAGACAGATGGCTCACCTCAAAGACCAGCAAGGGGATAACAAAAAAGGTGTAGCCAATGGCAGTGGACACGTTTCCACGTCTCTGCTGTCGCATAATGTCAGGAGAACGTAGGAGCATGATGGCCACAGCAATGACGTAGAGCAAACCAATCAATGCTATACACATTACAACCCACAACGGGATGAAAACAATCTGTAGACAAGTTGAAATAAATCTCACAACCTTACCGATGTCAATTGGAAGCAAGGCTTTAGTAGGTCTTCTCAGTCTTAGAGCTTTATCCCAGCCGTACGCATATGCTCCCCAAGGAAATACCTAAGTTACCTGCTATAGCCTGGTATGAATCATCATCAAAATGCGCGCCTGTCAGGGGACGTTACAGATCTTGACACAATCGCATTATTGGGTCACGATGGCCTTATTTAGAGGAGGACATTTCAGTTTTTGCATGCACAATTTTCCATTGTGAAATTGAGCGTGCTTGATATCATGCTTCTGAAATTGTTCAGATCATGCCGAAATTGGCGAATGGCAGCATGATAAATATTTCATTTACATTTCATAAAAGAATCAAGTAAAACAATAAAAAATGACATGTTTCCCAAACCATCAGTTATCGAACACTTCATTGGAAGTGACAGCCGCTTCATTGACATGTTCATTTATAGCCATGTTTCCCAATCACAGGATTCTTCCTTCAACATCTTCACTTAACAATTTCTCTTCCATCCAGTTGTTGTTTAGTTTGGGTACCCACCAACAACAGTGGGAAAAGGGTTGTTGTCCATTAGCCTACTCTCCTAGTCCATCTACTGGCCAAGTTCTAGATCTACACCTACGCACACAAGGCATCATACACCTGCGTTCTTCTCACGCCATTGATACCATCTGGCTACTTCCACTTTCTTGGCCAGTGAAGGGGAGAGAGAGAGAGAGAGACAGAGAGACAGAGAGAGAGAGAGAGAGAGAGAGAGAGAGAGAGAGA
>JAOWAY010191051.1:0-16471 GCA_028565895.1 Goniobranchus geometricus | reverse complement strand
AACTACCTTCCTCAATGACGGTAAGCTTAGAGTGATGTCTCCTTTCAAGCTGTCACCGTGATTCATTGTGGCTTTGAATCCAACTTGTTTGCTATCATCACGGTCCATGTCCCAACTAAGGATAACATCTGCAGCCTTTGCTACCTTGTTGTCACTGAAATATGGTAAGAGGTAAGGACATTTCACTCAATGGCTTGGTAAAAAGGATTTTATTGCTAGTATCAACAGGAGAAAAAGAGCTTCTTTTTCTTAATCTTAGTATGAAAGACTTCAAGAGAAATTATATCTTTTGATACCTCATTTATATCTGCTTTCTTTTCATGAAGAGGGAACAAAACAAATCTTTATATATCTTTGATTTTAAGAATTATTCCCAAAGTCTAGAGCATGAAAGTGAACTGATTAAAACAAAACAACAATAACAACAATAAACTACTACTAAAAAGAGCCATCTTAACCATGCATTGACATGGTGAGACCTATAGGTTAAAATGTTGGCAATTAATCGTTAAATGAAAAGGAGATAAAATATGTCACCTGAGAAAGTAATATGTTGTCAATGCATAAAAACACCAAGGAAGAGAAAGAAGAAACATGGCAATAGTAAGTTTTCAAATTGTATCAGGTCTTTTCTATTAAAGACAATTGTCTTCCCTTTGAGGGATAAGTGTTTACTTAACAATGAATTGATAAAAATACTCACAAAATATATTAATGAAACAGTATACATTAGCATGATTCTATCATTTTGAATGTATAGCATATAAACAATAACTTTATACCTGTATGCGCTGGTGAATCCAAGAGTTCTTGAAGGCAATCCCAGTTTGAAGCTGGTATCAATCATTTGCTTACGACGTCTGGAATTATTGCTCGTTTGCAGATTGTAGAAAACTTTGCTAGAGTCATCAGTGTCCCAGTAGATGTTTCCGCTGCTGGACATCTGTGTACTGTCAACGTTAAGCTTGTGGAAGGCACCTACTTGACGAGTAACATGGATCATTCGGATATCAATACTGTTTTCAGTTTGATAGTCATTGGACTTATCAGTCAATGTTGTCTGCATGCGGATGTTGCTGCCAGGTTCATTCCTATGAACAGAAAAACAATCATCCAAAACAATAAACCATCATTAAAAAAACAAAATACTGAGGTGATACGGTGTGAGCCTTACATGAATCATATTTGATGTGGTGAGTCCATGTTTAATTGCAATGACCTCTCAATTCTTTATGCCATTTGATTATATTTACCAGTCTCTTGGCACCTGCTTTTTATTATTCACAGGACAACTTTGACTTTAAAGTAGTTTACAAACCTGTTCCAGTTGATGAAAACCTCAGCATCTGCAGTTTCACTGTCTTGGGACATAGAAGCAGAGTACAACATAGGCCATGGTTGTCTGAAGCTGATGTGGATTTCTGGCTTGTCCTTGAACTTGTATTCACTGTCAACATCCAGTAAATTGTCACCATTCAGCTCAAGGCTCAGTTTCTGGCTCAGACTGTCTTCCTTGTCTGGGATCATATGAATGAAAGATATTCAACAGCTCATTGGAGCAATATAGGATTATACATCATATCCATTTCATATCATATTGGTTTTGAATAAGTACTGCTTATTGGAAAATATTTTTAAGTTATAGAGTTTTGAAAATATCACCATTGATCATAATATAAGATACTGGTAGAACACAATATCTACCTGTTGCTTCCATTTGCCAGACTAAACTGCGCACAGCTTTGAAAGGAGTTGAGACGGTGAGATCAGTGTTGACCATGTTTTCATACCAGCTTTGCTGATGTTTGTATGAGCCGTCCACAATTACCTGAAATAGATATTTCAAAAAACATTTATTGTAGCCTATGGCATGTCTTTGTCGCAGGATTTAAATGTATTTGCAATTTGAAAAACATTTGAGAGAAAAATAGATTCACTACCTTAATGGCAAAATATGGTTAAGATTATA
Organism: Goniobranchus geometricus; assembly: GCA_028565895.1. Taxonomy (NCBI): domain Eukaryota; kingdom Metazoa; phylum Mollusca; class Gastropoda; order Nudibranchia; family Chromodorididae; genus Goniobranchus; species Goniobranchus geometricus. Next base: position 14,502 of record JAOWAY010191051.1, on the reverse strand, counting down.
TAAACCACAAAGACTACTGACTGCTTTTTAATGTAAGGACTATACTATAATAATGTATGCTATTTTTAATGTTTACACTTTGGCTGTGTTAATATCTACTGACTGTCTCCTAGTTATATTATCATTTCGGGTTGCTTGTTTAGGGTCTATTGTGTAGTACAAACACTAAGGGCAGGCTACACAATATTAACAGAATTTAACTTCGAGACAGCAAGCCACATTAGTTGACTTACATCAATTTGACAATAATTATTTATGTGTGTGAAAACAGTTTCCTTTAACTGGAAAATTAGAGGAAATGAAACCATTTTGGAATTGAATTGGATTCATTTGAGGATGTAAAAGGCAAAGATTAGCTATGTGACAGATATTGAAAGAATCTTATAAGATAAAAATCCTGCTCACCTCCTGTCCACTTGTCCATCCTACAAGAAGATGTGTTCTTTTCTCATCAGCTGGGTTAGACATTTTGATCTCAGCTCTCATATCATCAAACCCAGGCAAAGAGCTTTGTAATGAAGCTGCGGCTGCCATATTCAAAATTGTTTCATATTTGAGGCTTGCTTGGGCATTGATGTCATCAGTAAGTGGGGAAGTAAAATGACCAGTGGTTGAAAAGTTATTCAATTCACCATAGTGGGTAAGAAGAAGTTCCATGTTACGAAAGTCAGTGTGAGGTGTACTGACCTTGACTGAAGCCCTCATTGGAAAACTGGAGTAATCAATGTCAGACGACATGGAGTAAAATTGTCCTCTGCCCATATTCAGGGAACTGGATACTTCATATCTGTTGTAAGATTCCTCATATGTAGCACTTCCTTGCATATTCTCATATCCAGAGAAAGGTGTCTTCAATGTGACAGTGCCATCAAAATTTGGAGTTAGAGATGTTTTGAGCTCTGCACTCATTTTCTGCCCATTCATGTAAATAAGTGATGCAGATCCATCAATTTCACTGGCATCAATTTTATGGCTGTATTCTGCTTTAGTGTATTCAAAATCAGTCAATGGGGTGTTCATTTCCAATGAAGCATCAAGGGTTTGAATAGAATAGAAATTCAGCTTTCCAGTGGCTGAATACATTTGGTTGTTTCCATTATCAATGCTGTAGGTCATTTCATAGGATGGGGCTGTCATATCCAAAGAGCCCTGGGTGCGGAGAAGTTTGTAATCATTGAATGGGGTATTCAAAGTCAACATAATGTCATAATTTGGAGAGTAGGTCAACTTGAGATTACCATTCAGTTTGCTTCCACTACCGTAGTCAACAAGTGCCATTGTGCTAATGCTGTTAGAGTTGTCCTCAAAGCTCATTTCAGCCTTAGTATTTTCCATTCCAATGAAGGGTGTCTTCAACTCAGTCGAAGCAACAATGCGACGCCACATGTAGTGGTAGAAGCTCATTTTACCACTGATGTCTTTGCCATCCATGTAGGTAATCTTAGCCTCAGTATCAAACTTGTCACTGTCTCCAGAATGGAGGAAATCCATGCCGATATCAGTGAAACCTTCATGAGGAGTTGTCATGCTCATAACTCCTGAGATGTCAGCTGAGTTATCGAAGGATCCAGTAAGGGTGTAGATATTATTATTTCCAGCATTGATCCGACTGTTCAAAGCGTATTTGGGCTCATTGTTTTCAAAAGACAAATAGAACATAAGTTCTTCATAGTTCTCACATGGAGTTTTGAGTGACATTGAATATTCTACCTTTGGCTCCAAACGACGATACATCTCATAGTTGATGGTCTTATCATTTCCATACATTAGCAATGTTGTATATTTTATCAGATGCTCATTGAAAATCAAGTTCTGTTCGAGTTTTGTGAACTCATTGCCTGCAAATGGGGTTCGCAACTCAGCTGACAGTTGATGTGAAAGTTTATACATTCCATCATAATAAAGAGTCTCATCAACTTTGACTGAAATTGTTTGACCATCCATATAGGTTATTTGTGCATTACTTTCCATCTTTTTGTAATTTTTCTGATGAGAAAAGCTGAGGCCAACATCAGTGAATTTTTCAATAGGGGTACTGATTTTGAGAGATCCAATAATGTCATTTGTTGTATCAAGAGATCCATCAATGGTCAGGACTTGACCAGTCTGATCTTCAACTTTACCCTGGACAGCATATTTAGGAGAGACATAATCCAAAGATCCCGATGCAGACATACCACTCTCAGGAGTTTTCAAAGACAAAGTGAAATCAGGATTTGGTGAGGTTGTTGCTGTTAGATCGTAGATGATTTTTTTAGAGCCACTATATTGAAGGGTGGATGAACATTTAAAGTTGTTCTGTTCCCCTTCATGTCTGTATTCATACTTGGTGAATTCAAGATCCTTGAGAGGAGTTGTTATTTCAATGACTGTTTCAATACGACGGAAGAGATAGCGGTAGAAATCAACTTTGCCAGTGAAAACCATGCCGTCCATTAATTCAATCTTGCCATCACAATTGAATCGGTCTAGATCACCACTGTGTCTCAAAGAAAGACCAATATTTTTAAAATTGTCGACTGGGGTATTCAAAGTCATTGAAACAAGCAATTCATCTGTGTTTTTGAAGTTACCACTAAACTTTGAGACTTTGCTTCCAACAGTGCCCGTAGCTTCAACCTTAAGGTCATCCATGTCTCCATCCTTATGAATTTTCATGGATCCATGATTCTGTCCCAAAGCAGCGATGTTATACATCAGCTTTCCTTCTCCATCAATGGTACTGCCTTGTATTTTCAAATTAGCCTCACCTTTGATGACATTGTTCTTTCCAAACTTACCCATGGCAATCGTTTTGAGATTGTTGAGATCTCCGTTGTGGTCTAAATCAATAAGCATTTCGGGTAAAGAAGAGCTCTTGAAATCTAGAGTTGAATGAACCTCTTTCCCAAAAAGTTCATGGGATATTTTCATACTTGAAGATTCAACACCATTATCACTAGCTATAACTTCCATTTTCAAACTGTTGAGGGTTCCAGTTTTGCTGTAACGAAGAGTTTTAGTGCCTAAGTCAGCAATGGGTGTTGAGAGAGCTACATTTCCAGAGATGTCTGTACTAAAGCTATTATAGTCGTTATTGAATTTAACATCAACGAATTCGAAATTCTTGAATGGCGTAGACAATCGTGAACTAAATACAATCCTGTCAATGGAATAGGCTGTCAGTTGCATGTTGCCATTGATTTCTTTGTTGTCCATGTACTTCAGAGAGGCGCTGCTACTGAATTTAGAGGTATCACCAGAATGAGACAAGGTCAATCCAACATTTTTAAAGTTATTAAATGGGGTCCGAACATCAATCTTGCCATCGATGCTTGCTTCATTTTTCCAGTAACCATTTATGTCAACAGATTTATCATTGTAGCTGGCCTTGCCATTGAAGTTCAAATCCTGAAGAGAGCCTTCTCTTGATGCAGATAATTTGACTTCATTATTGTTCACCATGCCATTAACACGAAGATTGCATCTTTCCCAGTCACCATCTGTGTGAATATTGATGGAACATTTCTTCTCAGCCCTATTTCCATGTTTATAAAGAATCAAACCATCGACATCAAAAGATTGATAACCTCTTTTCATGTTTGCTTCACTTGAAATAGTGTTCTTTCCAACTGTTGCAGCAGTCTTGGTGTTGAAACTGAAGAAATCACCAGAATGGTCAATTGTAAAGACTACTGCTGGAGTTGCGACTGTCTTCAAATCAAATTTACTATGAAGCTCATCTGCCTGGAAATTGTTTGTCATTTTCAGAACTGCCAAATCTCTGCCATTTCTCATCATGCTAGCATCGACCATAAGATTATTCAAGTCTCCTGACTTGGTGTATGCAATGTTGCCAGAGCCAAACTTGTTCAGTGTGGTGGTAAGAGCAATACTTCCATCAATCTGGTTGGAAATTTCATTCAATTCATTGTTGAACTCAAAGGAGCTTGCCTGAAGGTTTTTGAAGGGCGTAGACAGCTGGGACAAAAACTTGATTCTCTTGCCATCTCTGTTTGTTAGTTCTACTTTGCCATAGATGCTCTTGTTGTCCATGTAATTGATATTGGCATGGCTCTCGAAATAAGTAAAGTCACCCTTGTGAGAAAGGGACATGCCCGTGGTTTTGAAGTTTTCAAATGGGGTTTTGATGACAACAGAGCCATCAATCTCACCAACACTCTTCCAAGTGCCACTGACACTGATATCGTCTCTATTGAGAGAGGCAGAGCCACTGAAAGACATAGCTTCAATGGGTCCAGACTTCTGGATTTTAAGCCTTGCCATCTTACGATCTTTTCCGATTTTGGATTTCAATAACGCATTACCATTGATGTCATTCTCCCTTATATCAAAAGTAGTCGTTGTATCTACATCAACTTTGCGACCATAATTGAGGGACATCTTGTTTGTGAAACTCTGAATTGGGCCATTATGGTCTAAAGACAACTTAAAGGTTTCGGTGTAAGGAGTTGTGATGCTGAGTCCAGATTTGACAGATGATTGTGTCAACTTGTGGTTGAAATTTGCCTGAGTCTTCTCCTTGTTGACCATAAGCACAATTCCCCCCTTGCAGTTGTCCATGGTGCCTTTTTTCCTCAGAGTGACCTTGATGCTTTCCATTCCAGGCATGGGACTTGTCAATGTGAATGTGCCCGAAGTTGCAAAACCAGTTTTCATGGAAGCTTCGACGGCAACCTTTTTCTGTGCAACAAATATCTCGCCATGGGTGCCAAATGAGTCTTTGTTTCCTTTATGCCTCAAAGAGATCTGGTTGAGCTCAAAGGTCTGGAAAGGTGTCTTAACCACTAAGCTTCCATCAATATCCGATGCCCAATCAGCATTCAGGTCTCCTTCAATCATAGCATCAGGTTGATACTTGATTTCTCCGTGACTACGAATGAAAGAGTCTGCATGGTTGTGTTTGATGGAAACACCAAGGTTGTCAAAGTCTGGATAAGGAGATCTGATTGTGGCTTCAAAAGCTAGAGGAAGTTCGAAGGAATATGCAGTATCCAGGCTAAAAACTTTGTGAGGGTAATACTCCAACTGTACACGGGACTGGCGAGAAGCAGACTTCTGGTTACTGGAGGTGGAAAGCTCAAAGTAAGGATAATCTTGGAAAGGAGTGTTCAGTCTAATTTTTCCACTTAGATCATTCTCATATTGCAAGTTGACTAGCGTTTCAAATTTGCCTAGTGTGGGCAGTAATTCAAAATCTGCACGGCTTTCAAAATTGTAGGAATTTCCATCAAAGCTGATCCCAGTCTCCAGAGATTTCATGTTCTCAAAGGGAGTCATCAGTTTGACTCGGGCAAATTTCTTTTGCTCACCATATGCCATGTGTGATTCAAGATCAATATTCTGCCTCACGCCATAATCCAAGACCAGATGTGAAATAACTTCATCACTTTCTCTCTTATTGGAAGCCTTTAACAAAATATTACGGTACTTAGAGGATGGTGTTGTTAGCTTCATGTTGAAACTTGCATCATCCATGGAAGCAAGGTTAAGAGAACTTTCAAGCGTGGACTTCTTTCTGGGGGCCCATGTCAACTGGGCAGATGAGGTCATAGGGTATTTTTCATACTGTGCATTTAATTTTCCACTAAAATCTTCAGTCAGCAGAGGATTTTTCAAGTCAAAGTTGAAATCAGCAGCATTTCTATCTCCTTTAAAGTTGATTTTCGATGACAGCTCAGTTTTTCCATTTTGTTTGACAAAGGCATTGCTTTGAATAAGTCCACTACCATGTTTATGATCAAGAGAAGCTTCTATGTTGCCTGTTGCCCTCCAGGGACTCTTGATTTTGAGGTCTGCACTAAGTTTTCTCAAATCAGTGAGCTCATGGGAACCTGTCAAGTCTACTTTCAGAGTGTTTTTACCCCAAGAAGAAATGAGGGAGCATTTCACACTTTTATCTGTATTTTTATGAGCCCATTTGGTAGAGACTTTTTGTTTGGGTGCCTTAATGGTCACATCGCCATTGTTCTGGAAATGCCATCCATTGCCGCTATGATCAATGTTCATATCACATTCATATTTCTGACCATTGTGATTCATCTCAGCACTGGAAACAAGTTTACCATTACTTAAACTGTGAGAGAAGGCTGCTGTGATGACCTTGGCATCTTTCAGTGTTGATCGTAACGCCACATTTCCTCTCATATTTGTTTTGTAATTGTCACTTTGATCTTGACCTTGGACAACAAGCTTGATATTCTCCTTCTCCAAGTTTCCTTTCAGGACGGTGTTCAAGGAGTCACCTAAATTGTGATCAACACTAATTTCAGCATTACGGAATCCTTTGAATGGAGTTTTCAGCTCAACGGTCATGTCAATGTTTCTAAGACTGAAGTCTTTCTTCACATTCATGCTAGAGACCATTTGTTTTCCTTTGCCACCCCATGAGAGTTTGCCATCCATGTTATGTTCAGTTGGATCACTGCTGTATTTGAAAGAGGCTAACAGATCTTCAAAGTGTCTAAATGGTGACTGGAAGTTAATATTTCCGCCCATACTGACTGCTCCTTTGAAAGACTTTCTCAAGTAAGCACCATCTAAGACAACCTTGCTATCCTTGTTGTCAGCATCCCAAGCTGCTGCTACAGAGCCTTCATATTTATTTTTGATTTTGCCTCCACTTACATCCAATGTCATTCGCCTTGCTGGGTGTATCAGTTCCACATTGATTTTAGCATTTGGTGCTTTTGTCATCCTGGAGGTTGTCATGATGCCATAAGTATTTTTACCAGACAAAATTTTTCCAGATGCTGCAAAATTCTTCATGTTCAAAGTTGTTGACCCAGTCAGTGTCACTGGTTTAGAGCCATGGATATTAAGTACAGTGCTGAAGTCATGTGATGCAGCCTTGGGCATTTTGTAGGTTGTTGTCATTGAATGTTTGGTACCATCATTGCGCCTCATGTTGAGCACATGAGAGTACTGCTTGGCAGATTTCTGAACTAATTGTGTGTTAACAGCATATTCTGTTCCTGGCCAGGCCACATTCATCTTCCCGTTCACCTTTGTCAGCTTGGTACTCTGATCTCTCAAGGCAAGGGCTGCACTGATATCTTTCTTCTTGCCATATGTCAACTGAATGTTGGAATCTAACCTTTTAGGAGTGTGCATATGTTTCCCACCAAGGAAGACATCAACTCTCTGAAGACAAATAGAACAAAAACATTCTCTTAAGAAATATAGCCCTGTGAAGATAAGAAATCAAATACAAACATGAAGAAAATGATGTATCACATGCTTTTTCATTACTTTCTAAAGACATACCAGAATAAGAGTGACAGGCAAATGATATGCTTGATTTCAATTTATAAGTTAATCAGTTTACAAAACGAGCTCAAGGATATAATACCTATTATAAAAACTCAATGAGAGAAAGATGGGAGAACAAGCTTACACCTTAAAAACTTAACTTATCTGAAATCAAAATGTTAAAATTGTAAAGTGCAAGTATTGAAAATTTTACATCCTAAGTAACTGCTCAGACATTAAGCTTACATGTTCAGGAGCTTGTGCCTTGATTTTGTAATTTACAATTGCATTTTTGAAGTTGCTAATCTTCTTTGTCAGTGATGTCAGGAAGTAAATCTTCTTGGTCTTATCCTTGGGATTTGGCCCATATTTCAGGTCCATTTCTATTTCACTGTGTTTCTTCTTGTGATCCAGGTCAAGAATCAAACCCATATTGTAATCAGGGTTCTTCTTAACATTCAGGTTCCTAGAGAAGCGATGGAAGAAGTAAAAAAAGATTATCAAAATATTTAAAGGATCTTCACTGATGGGATGATATAAGATTATTAAAGTGTAAAAGATATAATTTATAATTTCTTACCCTCTGACAGAGTATTTCTTGTAAGCTTTTGTACTCCTATCATTCATCTTTCCAGAGAAAATAATCTTGTCCTTAGCAAATTTTGGAATGGTGTAGTCAAGGGATGTCTTGGTTGAGATGAATCCACTCGTTTTGATGAACATATTGCTATCAATGCGGGTAGTGATTTTTGTAGATTTCAGTAGAACATCCAAATCATATCGGGATCCTTTTTTCTTGGCATTCTTCACAAGACTGACTAAAAGAGAATAAAGCGAGAAGAACAGAAATCACATTTTAACATCTCAGTTCACTATACCATCCCAGAAAATTGCTCCTCATGAAAATGGTGATCTTACTAAATTGTTATTTATATTATTGATTAACCTATATAAAGGTGTAATAAAATAAATCATTGAGATGAAGTTGGCGGAACTGAAACAATTTTGGACTAAAGTTTATTGCTGTGAGTTTAATGCAGAGTCAATACTTTTGTAAGGTATTTCAACTTTTCATTTTTAGCTCTTGATATCAATCTCAAAGATAATGTTCAGAAAAGATTTTTTGTTAAAAGTAGCAGGGGTCTGTATGCATTTCAATTAAATTGTTATTTCATTAAACAACTAGTGGTCAGAATTATAGGCTGCAATGATTTATACCTTTAAAAGATGCAGGTCTCCTCAGAAGTTTGTAGATAGCCACAGTAGTATCCATTTTGATAGACTTGTCCTCACGGTAATCACCAGAACCAGAAATAGAGATAAGCTGTTTGGTGGGGGTGTTGAGGTTAAACTTGGATTTCAGAGATGCTATGATGGACTTTTTACCCATGATACTGAGCAGGTTGCTGGCCTCAATACTGTAAACATTTTTGTTGTCGGAACTGAAGCTTGCCATCAAGCTCTTCTCCTTCTTGTTATTAACAATTTTAGCTGAGGAGTTTTGTTGAAAGAGAAAGGCTTTAGAATGCTGCACATTTAAGACTGTCAATGAGCCTATTTTTCAGCCTACAATGTGAAGATTTAGATACATTTTAAAAATGATAATGTCATTCTTATACAATTGTTAAACTTGTGCTTGCAGTGGTTTTCTACAGAAAGTGTAATCCCCTCTTACAGGTTATGGATTGCTCAACAGAGGATGTAGAAGTCCCTTTGTCATATCCCCAAACACTTAATAACAATGAGTTGATAAAGATTTAATCATGAGCTTCTCCTCCCAACTATCTTCTTTCTTCTATCAGGTCACTCTTGTGTCTCTTCAAATTTAATTGCTTTTTTTTGTTGTTTTTTTTTTCATCTCTTTTATAAATGAAGGATGATATTGTTTTTCAGTTTCTAAATCACATCCATTTATATACACCATGTTACAATAAATTATTATTTGCATTGTTGGTTAATTATATATATGCCTTTTTCCTCATTGCCAATTTCTCTTCCTCATTTAAAAACCTTTTGTCTTTAACAGTTTTACTTATGTCAGGGGCGCTGAGATCCCCTGATAAGAGTCAAATTAGCTCTAAAACATCATTGACATACATCTAATGCTAAGATATCTCTTGCTAAAGATATATATTACAATAAATTGCTTCGTTTATTATTATAAGCTTACATTTCAAGGTGTATGGCAATTTCTGAATGCCAGTCAAAGACACATCAATGTTGAGTGATTTCAGTGGACGTTCCAAAGCAATCAATCCCACCAGCTGAATGTTGTCTGCTCCTGGAGTTTTAAGTTCAATCATTGGAGTGTACTGGATTTTGTTCTTTTGCTGAACTGTTTTAAGCTCAGAGGTCAAAGCATAAACATTGACATCATCAATCACCATTTTGCCAGCAATGCTCTTCATTCCCTCTTTATTCATCAGATTACCTAGAAGAGAAAAAACAACATCAAGGAAATTTCCAGTAGTTTCCATTACATTTATAATAAAGGGTATTGTTTTCAATCTTTGTTCTCATTATAACATTGGTTGATTCTTCGTTCACATACAAAATCTTCTTTTAGCAATTAGATATGATAATAAAATGTCAAATGGGCAGAAGTTTTCATTATAAATTATTCATACTATATATTAGTTATCATTGTTAAAGCAATTCTATGACGTCACCTATTTTACCTTTGATTTCAGTTTTCTTCCATGGACTGAACATATTTACTTCAACCATCGTCTTGGCATAGTTCAAAGTCATGTCAACTGTAATGGCACGATCGACTTTAGAACCAGGAGTGTTGACAGAAAACTGTGCAATGCTTGCCTTCTTGTTCTATGAAAAACATAAGGTTGTATTATGGTGACTGAAACAAAATTGAAAAGTTCAGGACATAAAAGTTCATTGAAAGTACTAATCTATATACCATTCTATTCCCTGCAAATGTTAAAGTTTCATTCTGTTTTGTGTCAAATTTCATTTACCTCAATTCTTTTGGCAAAAAGTTTGTATCCAGAGTGTGTGTCCTTCTTCAAGAGTGTGACAGTGAAGGAAGTTGGGCCGGTTAGAGGAAAATATGGACCTTCCATCTGGAGGGATGCATTTGGAAAGCTCACTTGTCCACAGAGTTCCATACCAGTAATGGTGGCAAGACTTTTTCCTGAGCAAATTTCATACTCTTTCCTGTTATCCTTAATCATTTCTTGCTCTTGTTCAATATCATTGTGGAGGATGAAGAATTGTGACCTAGAATAAACACAAGTTTAGGAATGCATATAAAGTCTTGACTGATTTAGCATCATTATGCACATTAACTTCTTTTTTCAGATGAATGGCATTCATGAAGATTTTTTAAAAAGTGACTTCCTTATTCACAATAAGCAATCCAAAGAAACAAACTGTAGAAATTTATTGGTCAAAAACTTAGTACATAGCAAGTTTTGCCTTTTATCATGGAACTACATGTTAGCATAGGTGAAACAAAGAAATACTTATACGGCAACTTTAATTCTCTTTTGGCAACCTTACTTTGCCCCAAAAATGTCCAATTTATCTTCTGGAGTGTCTAGTTCAATGTTGAGTTGTTGTCCTCTGTTCAACTGGATACGTCCCTTCAATGATGTGCTGGAATGCATGGTATTACGCATCCTCAGTCCAGTCTTGGTCACAAAGGCATCAACAGCCATGGTTCCTGTAACTTCCAAAGCAGCACTAGAAAGAAGACAAAAGAATTTCAATATGACTGTTTTAAAATCTTGTTTAAAATAAAAGGCATTAATAGTTTTACCCTATGCATTTAAAAATGATCGTTATGGCAGCCTAAAAGAAGAAATGAGTAAGCTTAACTATAAAAGAGTAGAATTATTTTGAAATCTCTACTATCTTTGAGTTTCCCTGTCTTACATAGAGAGAAATGTGTAAACTTGGCACACAAGGTGCTGAATAAGACTCACGAAAAAGGTAATATCTTTGTTACCAATAAAGTTAGGAGACCAAAGGTAGAGTGTTTATGGCAATCAGTCACAAAAGAGTGTATTCATTTTACGAAAGCTTTTCTAGTAACATACCTAGGTCTCACTTCTCCATCTACATCCATTGACCTTGGGGAAGTTCCAATTTTACGCAAATCCATTTTTCCATTAACAGAAAGATCAACAATGGCTGTTCCATTCACATGCATTTTGATTGGTAGACCAGCTGAGGTAGGCACCACCAAACTATAGAAAAAGGATTACATATGGATAGAAATCCACGCATTGTTAATAAAAATTCAATTGCGGTTTTAGGAACATTACAAGTTTTATCTTTAATTACTATTAATATATTAAGATAATGAAAGGATATCATAATTGTTTATGTAAACATGTTTGAAGAATTCACCATGTTATCCACTTTGCTAAGAAAATAAAAGGACTGATCCCTTGTAGATTTTAAAAGGCAGATGATTTCTTTGTAATACTGTCATCATTATCATCAAGGATCCTTTCTTTAATGGGCAATGATCATTATGGTTGTCCACTCATTTCTTTCATATGAGGCCTTCTTGAATGAAATGAGGTTCATTGTGGTATTGGTTGCCCAGGTGTTAAGGCTGTCTACAAATGTCATACACTGGCATCCTCTGCCTCTCTTCCCTTTAATTTTTCCCATCATATTTATTTATTATATCCCTCACTCCCTGTGAACATGGCCCAAAAATTTCATCTGTCATTGTTTTCATGAGGGATCTTTCAACATTTGTCATTTCCAGCACTCCTTCGTTTGACTTCTTTTCTGTCTATGATACTTTCAACATCCTTCTTATAAACCCCATTCTGCTGCTTCCAATCCTTTTTTTAAATATTGTTGCTGGTTGTCACATACATATAGAAGAACTGACCATAATACTTTAAGAGGAAAGAAATCTGATTTGTTACATTTTATTTAAAAAGTTAACATCTGCATGATGAAGACAAAAACAAAATGTATACATGTAACAAAAGACATTGAAGATATATTAGTTATCATTGTTTTTAAAAGGTTCTGTGTCAAGAATGCTGGTGCTAATGATAACTGTGTTCTTATGATAAAACAATCTGGTCCTTACCAGGCATCAATAAACTGGAAGTTTTGAGTAAATGCAAATTCTTGCTTCTTGGCCAATTTGATGAGAACATCAAGCCATTTTGATGGCATTTTTCCGAAAGGAGATTTGGCAGTCTTACTATTCAGGAACAACAACTCATTGCCAAAAATGCGACCGAAAACTGAGCCCTGAACTTTATCAAAGTCGACTTGTTTCTGTAACAATAAGTTTTAAATAATACATGGATAAGAGAAAACTACACAAAAAGTCAATCAACGCATCAAGCAGGAAATGATCTATTTGTTATAGTCTCTAAGTTGTATCATCCCCACAGCCATCACATTATCATGAAATCATTGTTTTTTTTCTTCTTTTCATAGTTTTCAGAATCTTTATCATTAGGTTTATGTTAGTCGTGATGTTAATTGTTAAAACATTCATCATTATACTTGTAGGGAATCCAATGTCAGTTTTATTATTATGTAAAAGGATATCTTTTTAAAGCCAATACGTACCTCTACTTTTTCATCTGAATTGATATAGGGTCCAAAAACACTTCTCAAAAGATATTCCAGTCCTTCTAAACGACCTCCAAAGTCAAAGACATTGATGGATTGGCCAAAAAGCTCAACAGTCAAATTTCCAGCGAGAGATCTTGGCAGCTGATCTATACTAGACCAAATCATGTTACTTTCAGCAGTGAAGCCAGTGTTTAGTTTGTTGATTAGAGTTGAGATTTCATAGTTGCGAGAGAACTTGAGAGGACTCATGTCGAATTCTTTATCCAGATCCAAGCTTTGAAAGAATCAAAACAGCAATATTAGTGTAATGGCTGCATTGACTTTGAAATCATTTAAAACCAGCTAGAGAAGATACACAATAATGAGCAGATTAAAAAGACAGGGCGGGCATTAAAAATAACAATATCAATGAAATGTTTTATTTACTTTAAAGTTGAAACCCCTAATAATTATCAGGATTTGAGTACTGAGTAAATCATAAGTTGGCACCTTGAGAAGTTAGAATTATCTGCATTACATCAACATGAAGACCTTTGACGAAAAAAATATTACAAAATAAAATGACTCACTTCTTTATTGCTTCAGCAACATCTTGTTTGTGAGGATTTGAAGATTCTCTCAGGTTGGTAAGATGACTGTAAACAAATGCACCAACTTGTTCATTGTCCTCATTGTTCAGGCTGGAGGCCATTTTCCCAAGAGTCTCTTCTGAGGGGCAACGCATCAGAGCCAAATAGCTAGAAATTCTTAGCTCTGAGTCCAAGCTTCTGTCCAAGAACAGATTCCACAGATTCTTGTCCTAGGAAAGCATTGACAGGACAAATTCTATAATGGCCAATCTATGCTAGTCAACATATTTAGTAGCCTACTAATGGTACTGAAAACTTTTCTGATCATCATTCTTCTTATCAAAATCATTTAGTTTGCGACTGATCCAAAAAATATCTTAGCTATTTATTTTGATTTCATCCTTTTGATTCAGTGCTGATAGAACAAATCTTGCATGCATATATATATCTACATTACAAAATTTCCTTGCTTCACGTTTGTAATTAGGATGGGAAGTAAGGTAAAATGGGATTTAAAAAAAACCAAACCATTCAACAACAAAGAACAAACAAAAGCACCAAAAGTAGACCTAGACAACAATTAGTTTTTTCTGGAAAGGGCATGAAAAATATAAAAGAGAGAACTTTTAGAACACATATCTACAGTTGTGCTGTTTCTTGTGTCCATTTTGAGAGAGGTTCTTTCTATCTTGATAACATTTTGAAGTCTCAAAGACCTATTGGAAGTTGAAAATCCTTTTTTTTGATTACACAAATGACTGAACTGCTTTGTCAAAATGATAATAAAACAGAGAATAGTGGCCCACCTCAGCAGTGCATGGCATTCTCCTGAAAGCCTCAATAGCAGCAACTCGGATTTCCATGGGATTAGATGTTGCTCTCATGCATTTGTTCAAAACCTTCACAGCACGTGTTGCATGTCCTGCATTGCCAATAGCTCTAAGCGTAAGGAGAATCTGGAAGTAACAATCACCGGTTTTCTTAATCACCTTCAGCAAGCTCATATTGTATAATGATAATAATAATAATAGTAATAATAATAATAATAATAATAATAATAATAATAATAATAATAATAATAATGATATTAAAATTGTATTAATAA
>JAOWAY010190940.1:0-10233 GCA_028565895.1 Goniobranchus geometricus | reverse complement strand
GAAGAAGAAGAAGAAGAAGAAGAAGAAGAAGAAGAAGAAGAAGAAGAAGAAGAAGAAGAAGAAGATGATGATGATGATGATGATGACGACGAAACGAACTCCTTGGCACAGAGATACTGTCAGTTTGTCCATACTTATCCATCATATCATCATCACCTTCAATAGGGAATGCAATAGTTCATAATCTTGTCACCACAATCTTACAACGAGTGCCATTCTTTCATGCACGCCTCGAAAATATTATCATTGTCACGACATAGCTGGAATGAAGAACTACTCGAAAGTATAGAGGGGCAGTATGAATAATTAAAAGCTAAATGTACTAAACTTGACCAATACGAGATGAGTTCTACAAATACCATAATATAACCCTCCCATTCATTCCCGTGCCTCATGAAAGAAATAATAAGAGGCGATGTCGGGCAGCACGTGAGAATCAGTACAGGAGAAAGATGACTGAGGAAATTGGTCTTCATTTCCGGTCAAGATGATCATTGTTATCTCGAAAAGATTGCAGCTTGCTTGTCGATTGGCTTTTCGTACTTTAAAGGGTCAATCCACGTACGTGCTCGTAAGAGAAACTAGATTGGAAGAGGGTGCGTCTTATTAATGTTTACTACTATTGAATGCGTAGGTGATGTCGGGATTGCTATCATATTATGGATTCTCATTTCACATCCTTGTGCAAGGGAGTCAAGACAGGACTCTCCTTAATTCCCCCAGACACCCCGATGGTAAAATACAAATTGAGTGTTGACACCGAAGTAACCTTCAGGCTGTCTGATAAGCTTTGGTTGAGATTGCTGATTGCATTCTTTTAAATACCTGATAACAAGAACTCAGACAGTAGTCGTCTTTAGTTTGATGAGTATTCGATCCGACAGACGGTTTCCTATTTCCAGACTTGCACGTTTCCTCATCTGTCATGAATTTGTTATTGCTTTTGATTTCTTTTCAACTTCGGCCTCATGAGTAAATTTAACTTCTTTTTGTTTAGTTTCACGTTTTCCATTACACATTTTCAACAGTCCTACCAGCATTTGCCAGAAATCTGTCTTTTTCTTCAAGTGTTTTCACAGGCGTTTGCTTCTTTCATACACCTGAGCGTTATATCTGTTCGAAAATCAAGCGAGCGATTGAAGCTTCTCGATTCTCATTATAAGGGATATTTCCCAATTCTAGCTATCCTTTAAGGCTTTTCACCTTATACATTATGTACTTATTAATATGTAGTATGTTGGAAGTATGAGCTGAAATATGAAGCGTCGCTATTTCATAAAAGAGGGTTAGAAAGGACATAATTAATACTTGAGATCTGGGTTACTTTTCCCACCTGAAGCTTACCCATCTATTAAACATACCCATCTTCTTCTCCATCTATCTTTCTATCAGTCTACCTATTCACCTGACTAGCCAGCCAACGTCCATATAAACGTGTATGCCTACTTAGCTATAATCCTACTTATCGACATAATTTTTATTGGTCTTTTTCTACATTTCAAATTTCTGACTGTCTTTTTAAAGGGCTATTGTGTACATCACATACAAAATACTCAGTATGATTTGGCACAATTTGCAAATACATCCTACTTGTGACAGACTCTGAGTAAAAAGATAACACACCAATATAAAGTCATGACAAAAAACACAAGCGTATGCATACATAGAGCATAAACATGCACTATTTATCCTGATCGATCCTTTAAACCCTTTTTTCTAAGATCAAATCTCATCAAATAGTCTCAATTTGCTTTTTTTCTTATCCCAGGCTGATCTTCGGAATCTTCTTGGCCAGTGCTGTTTCTGTTGCCCCATGACTGGAGCTAGGCTAAAATATCGCACAGGGGCCATGCGATACAGGATTGGGAATGAAAGTGCCAATTCGTCGGCCAATTCATACGGCCATCCAACACGTCTGGCAACCAGGACATTGAGCAGAAGAGAAATGGAGCTAAAGGCGGCCAAACCCATGCTTTGGAAAAACGGCCATAGTGTCAGCAGCGCGAGCTTTGAACTTCCCAGTGACAGGCCACAAAGAGGAAGCGGAAGTTCTATTGGAGGTATCACCAGTACTGACAAGAAGGGTGCTTCCGCAAAATTTCGAAATGGAGACCTAAGGGCAAATCAAAATGTGGATTGGAAAGAAAAGAACACAAGACGATACGGCCAGGAAATTGCATGAAGCATTGTTTAAATGTTACGTTAACAATGGCATTTTATTTATATGTCGCTTTAAAAAGCCTTCATTGGATCGATATATGGTAATGCCGTTCCATAATCCATGCACCTATACACTATTAAAATGTTAACGAACGGCAGCTGATGATGAAAATATAAATGATATCCAAACGTTCTTAAGAGCACATACTTTTGCTTATTTACTAAAACATGTTCAAATTATTTGTAAATTCGTCTGCTTGTTTCGAGCGTACTAAACACCAATAATGGATCATGTTTCATCAGCGGTCTGCTAAACAGCTATTAGGTATATACACTGCTTTTTATAGTATTATTGTGGAATCGGTTTTCTTGACAGTGGAAATTCAATAACTTGACTTATGCTGTCAGTTTGCCCATAAATAGAGGTGCTTGCCATGAAGACCCTGCGCCCATATGACATCACGCATTGAAAGGCAAACAAAGCGGATGTTATGTACAGAGCATTGATCTCATTGTTAATCAAGAAACTTGCAGGATCACTTGAAATGTTCATCCAAACACTATTGCTCTCATATTATTGTGAATCTCATGCATATCAATTAATTGATTTCGTATCTATCTAAGATGCAAAACGCATGATTAATATATTTTCATCAGCTTGTGATTTTATATAAGTGATTTTTTTTTCCTTTTCTAGTCAGCTTTTGGCTGTGATAAACAAGACAAGTTATGTGACTTTCACCCTGCTTGAGGCCATTAGAGCGAGGCTCATTATAAAAACCTACTTGATATCCTTTGAACTGGGTGGGGCATAACGCGGTCAATTATCGTTAATACTCTTAGGGCTGGACCCTCAAATATTTTTACCAAAACATTAGAAAGAAAACAAAGAAATCGACGTGTTCAGAAGCCCTCAGAAAGGAGAATTGGATTCAAGCCCGGGCCTTGGTGGGAAGGCAAATACCACGCCCCTCGGTTATATAGGTCCTCTCTCCTATTACGTTCCATGTTATTGGGATCTAGTAAGACTTTATACTGCAAAAAACTAATTGTAAATACCCTTAAACCAAGGTCACTTCCGTCATCCTTTTGATGTCCACTTTGAATCCTTTTCCTCTATTTTTTCCTTCCCATATCCCTTGAGATTTGCCACAGCGGAAGTTTTTATCTCGAGTCACTCTTGTCCAATGCATCCTCCTCTCTCACATAAAGGATCACCATCATCATCTCAGCCTATGATGCCCTTGCTGGCAGATGACCTACACGGTTCTCGCCATAAGGTCCTGTCTTGAGCCACTTTCATCCATTGTCTTCCGCCCATCATTTCAATCTGATTTCTCCATCTCCCCTTTGTTGTTCCTTTCACCCACCTACCTTCTGTGGATGTCCACCCGGTAATAATCTTGATCAATTTGTTGTTTTTCAATCTGGCTGCATGTCCTGCTCACAGTCCTTTCATGTTTCTTGCCATTTCTATTCTGTATCTCACTTTAGCCAACAAATATTCCACAGTTTCATCCATTTACCATCTCTTCGCCTATCGGTTCGATGGCCAAGTGGTAGAGTCTCTTCGTCAGAAACGGGAGGTCTTGAAATCGATTCCCAGCCGATGCATACGTAAATTGGCAATCGACTCTCAGCATTGTGAGACCAGTTCTAAGTCGAATCAGCCCGCTGTCAGTATACTATGTGATAGGATTAGTCATTCGAGGTGTGCTGTACCCTACAGCTCATGTGTGGCAGCACATAAACATTATGCCAAAAAAAAAAAAAAACCCAAAAAATCCACGGTCGCTGAGGTAACCTAAGATGTTTAAAAGTGACGTTAAACCTACTAAATAACGAAAACAAATCCCTTTGATCTTTTTCTTTTTCTTATTTAGCCTAGTATTACTATCTCAAGCATTTCCTCCTGAAATACCCTTCATTTCGACTTTGAACACGTCTGAATATATCTCAGTCTAGACTTTCTATGTTTCCCCAAACCTGTAAACCTGGCTCTTCTCTCTTTAAGGCCCCCACACACTTGCGATCTCGCCTGGGTAACGGCTTGGGTAACGGCTTGATAACGGCCTGGGTTGAAAACGGTCGAAATTACTGGTGTGTGTGGTCAATTTTCACTGATTTCCTGGGCAACAGCCTGGGGAACGGCCTGGGTTGAAAACGGTCAGAATTCCTGGTTTATGTGGCCAATTTTCACTGAATTCGTGGGGAACAGCTTAGGGAACGGTCTGGGTTGAAAACGGTCAGAATTCCTGGTGTGTGTGGCCAATTTTCACTAATTTCCTGGGGAATAGCCTGGGGAACGGCCTGGGTCGAGTCAAGCCGACTTTGCCAAATATTTTCTTCTCCGGCCCGGGATCGGGGCTGGTAAGGCGATTAAAAAATGCAAAAAGTTTTTTGAAAATTTCATTTGATGTCAAATTATGTTATAGGACCTGATTTACCATCGATTTGATACCAAACACCACTCTCACACGATTATCTTTGATGATTTTATACCTAGTCAATTAGATTTTAGATAGACTATTCGTTCGTCCATTGCTACTTCAATGTACTGCTCGCTCTCTCTATTTCTTATTTCATATTAAGTTTAATTAAGCATAATATCTTTGTGTACGCGTGTGTGTATGTGTGCGTGTGTGTGTATGTGTGGTCATGTTTGTGTGAGTACTGTCTAACCAGAGCTATTTTGAATTATAGGTACACCGTAGAATTCTGATTGCCAATCCAACCCAAATTGAATATGATTATCTGCTGTGCACATTGCTTAGGCCTATTCTGCATCTTTCACAATTTGTAACCGGGACAGAAAATCGAACCCAAACTTCTCAATAATGAGACGGTTGTCTTTAAAGCTGTTCCGACATCAAGACAATTTGAATCGTACATAGATCTATAGATTTACATCCTGTTTTGACTCAAAAGCGATTTTTTTCTGTTGATTACTTTTGATATAATTAAAATTTAAAGTTGTGCTAATTATTTTTGAATAATCCGATACAAGTATAGACGAATATGGTTCACTAGTGCAACGGTTCACTAATCCAAATGTTCACTAGAACATGAGGATATAATATCCAGACAGACTCACACACACACACACACACACACACACACACACACGCACACACACCAAGTGACTGACAGAAACAGTCAGAATGAGCACAGACAGACAATAACTATTTCCAAAATTTTAGATACAATTCATGATTAATTATTTTTATGTCTGTCAGTTTGCTTGTCTGGATATTTATTTCCGGACAGATAGGCAGACACACAAACGCACACACACACACACAGACACACACACAGACACACACACACAGACACACACACAGAGACACTATGAAACCTGTGTTTATAATAAGTGGAAAATCAAGTGTCTATCGTGAACCCTCGGACCAGTGGAGCGTTCCTGTACGAGGACATAATAAATAAAAGGTTCTACCTTTAGGTAGACTTTGGCAAGGCACTTGTAAATTGCTCTGCACGTCTCAGGTATGATCTGCCCCAAAGCTTGTGGTGAATGGAGGTTGAAAATGTAAGATCCTCATACTGCCTCTGTGTTGCAAGAAATCTCAAAGTGGCTGTCAATCTTTCATGTGGGGAAATAGCTGCTCTCATTGGCGTATCCTCCTTTTCAAATGGGTTTACAGGGTCAACAGATTCAAGTATGCTTCTTCATCCATCCGTAAGTCGTTGTGATAGCCATTGGGATATAGCTTCAACTCATTCAGCAAAAAATTCGTATGCGTGAACGTGGTTCCGATGTAGATACCATTGCTTTGTCCAGCATGTCCTTTCTCTTTTCCTTGATTTCCGTCTTTTTTTTAACGAGGGAATACACAATCAGACCACAAAGGCCCTGATCATAATTTGGATTATTCGCCATCCTTCATGACACGTTCTCTGGACCAGGTCTATTCAAATGACAAACAGAACGAGTGTGCTTGGCGCGAAAAATCTCCCCAGGCGTGACAATTGCGTGTGTGTGCAAAAATACTCCCCAGGCCAAAGCCCAGGCGAACGCCCAAGCTAAATCGCAACGTGTGTGCCTATAACCCGGCCGTTACCCACGTCGTTAGTCAAGCTTTACCCCGGCAAGATTGCAAGTGTGTGGGGGCCTCTATACTCGAGGCTTAACTTGTCCAACCTGCTCACAGCCAATGAAAAACGCAGCGTCTCCTATGATTTTGTGAAGGCTGTAGCGTTTAGGCCATATGACAACGTTGGGCGGAAGACTTTCTCTTATAAGCTTTCCTTTTCCACACTCAATGTATCCTTCCATTATGCATAATGTATGACATTCATCTCTATCCACATCAGCCTACCCTTTGGCTTCTCATACATGAGGTTGCTTAAGAAGGGGTATCCGGTGTAAAATCTTATCAAACAATTTAATACTATGCGGATGACAGTATACTTGTGTATCTTCTTTATTGTTTATTGTATCATAAATGCAACACCCTCTGGTAGTCACAGCAATACTAGAATGGTGAATACACTTTTGTAAAGTAATTAGTGTCTTTAATTGTATGATTCATCCTCAAGCGTGATAAAGAGACTGCTTTCTTTCACGTGAAAAATTGCTGTTGCGCTCTATTTTTGCCCGGGTCAAAACAACCTCTTGAATTATTAGAGGTAATTAAAAATGGCAAAAAAGATAACAACAGCAAGAAGCAATAAATAGAAAAATAAATAAATCGTTATAGAAATTATTTTTTCAACAAATATTTCGCCAATCTTCACGTGGACAAGATTTAAACAAATGTAAACATCAGCCAAGATTGATTCTCATGAGATCTTGAGTCTTTTCTTTTCTTCTTTTTTTTTTTCTTTGCTTCTTTGTTTGTTCCTGTCCTCAATAATCAAACGAGTGGTAGGATTCTAAAAGGAGTAAAAACTATCACAGTTTGAAATGGCAGGGTCACTCCTCTCCTTTAACAGTTTCTCCTAAACTAGACTGTTTGCCTTGTTGTTTTCATGTAGGCATGTTCCTCTTTTCAACATGTTATGGGCTTATCCAAGTCGAGGAATTCACAAACTTTATCCGTCCCTCCCTCCCCCTTCCCAGGATAAATTCCCCATGGATGTTAGAGGATTTCATGGTCACCCAACTTTGCGTGACGCCTTAATTTGAGTAGGGCGTTTGTTTTGTTTTGTTGTTGTTGAATTTTTAAAAGATTTGTTTTTGTTTGCTTGTTGGGTTCTGTTTTTAGTCATTGATAGTTTCTGAGGCTCAATAACGGTTTTGTTTAGATTAGCGTTTTAGAAGGCAGGTCCTTAGACCTGCATTATTATGTCTAATTTGTGTAAGATATTGAAAAGCCGTTATGTCTTACTTTATCAAATGCCTTGGAATAGTCAATAAAACATGTGTACAGATTGGTTTGCACGTGGATACATCTTTCCATTGGCATTGATATGATGAATATGGCAATTCTGTGACAGGAATAGTAATATTCAAACAAGAGATAAAGCATGCAATGTATAAATGAATGTTAATAATGATTATGCCTGTGCCCATTCATTAAGTCGTTCACTTCATTCGTTCATTTCTTTTGTCATCGACTTATTCGTTTGATAACAATTATTTACATGTTTTTCCATTGTTTCAATTCGCTGTAGTCCAAATGAAATAGACATGCGTAATAATAACTTAAAATCAAGTTGAAAGATAACAGGAAAGTATATTACGTATTGTAATACACGTAACATGTACTATGATATATCTTATTTACGGTGATATTTGAGACCTTAATAGCAGTTCAAACCTTTCTTTTAGAGGAAGACATGAAAGAGCAATTTTCTCTCCTCTAGTTTATCACCAGATACGTTACATTAAATCATTTAATTTGGTCAAAGACATACAGCTGTTGTCACAAAAACTTGGTTAGAGCTAATTCGATCCTGCAAACACGAAGTGAGATATCTTTCATATGTTTTGTTGTTTTGTTATTTTGTTGTTTGTTTGTTTTTGTGTGTGTGTGTTTTGTTTTATTTTGTTTTGTTTTGTTTTTTGTGTGTGGTGGTTTATCATTCGACTTGCTTCTTAATTTTCAGCATCTATGTCACGTTCATGTTTCTTCAGGGCATTTCTCCGCGCCATGAGAAAAAAAGTTCATTTAGAATCCTGGATATGTAGAAAAGATATAAGACGAAACCATTAACATTAAGTTAGTCTTCATTGGCCATATAAATGAGTATTTATCTTTGAGTAGTCTTATCCGTCCATCCGTTGATTCAACGGGTTCCAGGGTTTCTCATCCTCTCTACCATTGGCCATCTTTTCTGTCATTGACCATCTTCTCTACCATGTCATTGTTCCAATCTACATCTCTGGGATCTGCTGACCCAAGGGTGCAAAGATTTCTATAGAAAACCAACTTTTCCACCATTAAATTGTAAGTGTTCATATCTCCGTCTTTGCGTAAATTTTCCGTTGTAATATCGCCTCTTTTTTCTTATTTTCATATTACGTTGTTAATAATGGTTCTCACATCATGTCTATGTTCATCGATATCTGGTAGTTTGTTCAACCTTGGATGATAGTGATGTCTGCATATTTAATATAGGCATCACATTTCTCATATATCAAACACAGGGTATAATTGCTGGGAAGGCTCATATAAACAATGTGCGAGGAGATAATTCAAGCAATGGATTTTACCACGCCGAAACCAACCTACTCTTTTGTAAAATATTAGTCCGTCTCGAGACACTTGACGTTCAAAATTGTCGACCACCCTTAGCCCCATAATTTCGACTGTCTTTTCTGATTCAATGACTTGGCAGAGCCGTCCACTCACTAACAGAATCAATAATGTAATAGGAGACAGTCGCTGAGAATAGACTTCGCCTTGGTTTAATTTTTGTGTTGCTTTACTCTTCTCTTTTTGAGACAAAAATTATGGTTTCGAGAACGTTATCTTATCCATGGCTGGTCTTCAGCCAAAGTTCTAGTAAAATAAATGATTAGTTGGTTGACTTTCGAAAAAAAATTGCCATGAAAATGAATGTCATCATAAACTTTGCTGAGCGGAACACATTCTGCCTTTTTGGTCTATGTTTATCATCACAACGAAAAATAAATGGCAAAAGAAGCTGCGGACATCAAAGAATCAAATCTTATACAATATTAGGAGACTTCGGGACATCTGTCACTCGAGCAGGTTGCTTAAAAAAGACCTTAAAATGTTTTTCTGCCGTTCGGAAAAAAAAAAATCCTCATAGCTCAGAAGGAGAGGTTTTTGGATTTTTTTTTTAATGGATGTCAATTCGCTTTAAAAATTTTATCTTTTTCTGATATTTCTTGTTAGGCACTGTTTCGTTTGCCTTGCTGCTTTGAAAATACATTTTAAAACAAAAGTGGTTGGGTTCTAAAATGAAATCATGCTGAGATCGAATGGAGACTAGAACGGGCGTCCCAAGCAATGTTTCTTTCACTCTGCTTTAGTTTGGACTTAAACTTAAATGCCAATAAATCTAATTCACAAGCTGTGCATCTAATTTTATTATTCAATAAAGAAGTAAGCTATGTCACCAGTGTTTAAGGTTTCCCTGCAATGACAGTTTGTTGTGTTTTCCCTAGAAATCGAAAGCGCGTCATTATGTTTACATTGTGGCACCAGTCGGCCGACAATTACTTAGATTTTGTCATAACCATTTAGAATCTAGAATCTAGATCTAGCTTTTAGGTCGACATTGGCTGCATTTTAGTATGTGCAAAGTGTCTCTGCATTGTGTGTACCAGGTGTTTCTTCACAATGTGTTCCAGCGTTCGACTAGATCTAAAAGCGACACCCCTGTTTTTTGTTCTGTTTTGTTTGTGGATTTTTTTTGTTTGTTTGTTTGTTGTTGGTTTTTTTTCAGTAAAAATTTTATGTGTTTTTATCGCTTTTTGAATGGATTATCTCCACCAGGTGTCTACAGACTGAGTCGCAATTTTAGCAATGCCGATGATGTTGTACTCGTTTTATTAGAGTATCAACTATACGGAAGAAGAAGAAGAAGAAGAAGAAGAAGAAGAAGAAGAAGAAGAAGAAGAAGAAGAAGAAGAAGAAGAAGAAG
>JAOWAY010190829.1:0-10234 GCA_028565895.1 Goniobranchus geometricus | reverse complement strand
TAGGCCATGATAGGGCCATAGACCGTTTCTAAACTAGATTCTCTAGATCTAGACTCTAGATTAGTTCTCTGGCAGCTAGACCTTAGAACAGCCCCAGTAATTGGGAAAGGCGACAGATAGCTGACTGGAGCCGTAATACATTTACTTGATTGTAATCCGCGATCTAGCTTAATTTCTTAAGCAACCAGTCTGTGGATGTTACAAAGGATCTGTTCTCTTTCAGGTAATAAATAAGCGACTGCTTTCTTTCGGGTGATAAGTAAGCAACTGTTTTCTTTCAGGTAATAAGTAAGTGACTGTTTTCTTTCGGGTGATAAGTAAGCAAAATACAATATAATTATTTTTTTTTCTTTCAGGTAATAAGTAAGTGAAACGCAATATCTTAATTTT
This sequence comes from Goniobranchus geometricus, assembly GCA_028565895.1. NCBI lineage: Eukaryota > Metazoa > Mollusca > Gastropoda > Nudibranchia > Chromodorididae > Goniobranchus > Goniobranchus geometricus. The sequence goes on along the minus strand of JAOWAY010190829.1, from coordinate 9,844 downwards.
TTTCTTTTAATTGGGCAAAATCATGCCAGACACACATTGTTATAACATCTTGCTGCTGTCAGTTTGAATAATTTGCTTTTAGAGAACGTTTGTGTCACCTTCCCATTCGTAGAATGGGTACTTTAGCTTGTAATAATAATAAACTTTATTGCGATTTGTAAAGCTACAATAGGAAATCGTTTGGCATTGGTGTATTCAATTGCACAAAGAACATTAAGAAACAACGCAAAGCACACCTTAATGTAAACACATGGATATACACAGATGAGGAAAATGGGTGTGTTTGCAAACGAGTCAATCAGTCAGACACTGAACAATATTCAAATCTCTCTCCAATAGCACTCTAAGACAAAAATTTCATCAATTTATTTTTAAACAAGAATAATGTCTTCTTATAAAAAATAACCAATTCCAATTCAAAACAAGAAAGTGAAACACAGGGACAGTTTGACATTTGACATTAAAACCCCAGAGGTCAATTTGTTTATAACAATTCATGGTTTTGCTATTGGGTTCTACAAGGTACCCATCACTATCAATATGGAATGTGACCACCTTCTGCATTCAGTCCCACCTGACATCATCTGTTCATCAATCTTATCAGATGCTTGATTTTTTCCTGATGTGATTCATTCCAACATTCAGTGAGAGCGATACCTAGTTCATTAACATGTCCCACACATGCTCACTAGGGTTTAGGTCTGGACTTAATGTAGAAGAATGAAACATTGTCTTTACAGCAACTGACGAGAAATGATGGCGATGTTAGGCCTTGCATAGTCATGTTGAAATTCTGTCATCTCCCTATGGTGTTGAAAAAAAGGGATGATATATATATATATGTATAAGGTAGAATTATTTTATTTCATTGCTGTAACATATTCAAGACTCAAGATTCCTTTATTCATCCCTTTCGGGAAATTCGTTTTGGTTACATGCTACATAATATATAATTCAGAAAATGAGGACCTAGTGCCATGAATAATGACAAGTTCTGCTCAGGAATTCCTCCCCACACAAAGTTGCTGGCAGACCCATATCGGTTGACCTATTTCAAATAATTGTCCTCATATGTCATGCCATCTTGTCTCCATATTCAAACTCTTCCATTAGCAAATGATACTTTTATCTGAAATCAGCACAGTTCTCAATGCGGGGCATTTTGGTGCACTTTCACTCACGCCAATTCCAGTCATGCCAGTTGATGATTTGGTCAAATTCGCCTGCAAACTCTCATATTGCAAACATTGTACAGTATTTGATTGCTGAGTGTTTTGGAAGACGCAAAGGGTCTGCTTCATGTAAAGTGACAAAATCAGTGTTGTCAGCCTCTGAGGTCTTTCAACGCCCCCCACTCTTAGGTCTATCTACAACTGACCTTCTTTCCTCAGCTTTCCTCAATATTCTCGTGTCATTCCTGCAATCCTCATGCCCACTGCTTTTAGTCTAGCAGCGCTTGAGATGTATAACAAATTGTATAAAAAATTCATGTTGAGTATAAAAAGTTTGAAACAGGATCCATTCCCTTTATGATTAAGAATTGATTTAAATGTCAACAATGGGTTCATTATGCTCTCTTAAAAAGATTAAAGCTCATGGTGTGAAATAGTGTACGTCAAAGAAGTCAGAGAAATTTTGGTTGATTTTTAATGTGAAAAAGTATGAGGACTGACCTTGATGTTTTGATTTTGGGGGTAACTAGATAAATGACGCCATCACTTGACAACCATTAATTGCAAGCTATGTATGCATGCATCGAAAGAAAAAATCAAAAGCTTGATTCTGCTTTTTATTTCATTGCAAGCCTTTATTACTTGAATTTATACTCTTTTTTTTTACTTTTACAGCAGTACTTTTGTGCCTCAGTATATTAATATTATTTACTTTTCTTTGGAGAATGCATAAGGTACTTAAAGCAGTCGATATTTAAGTGAAATGGTGGAAAAGGGAATGGTGATTACAAAACCTCATTTTTCTCATGATGAATTCCTAGAAAGTTATAAAAAGGCCTACATTAGCATTAAGCAAGGATTGTATATGGCAATGATTTGTTTTTTAGCTGAGTCCTTAGATTTCATTATTCTATTGCAACTTTCAAGAATTAATGTTCCCTTTTCAATATCATATTTACAATTTGTTTGCTGTCTTCTTTGAATAATTGTGCTCTGTTTCATTTTTATGTTTTATGTTAAGTTTGAAAATTTTATACACTCATGTCCAAAAGTCTCTGGAAACTTTTACATCAGCATTTTCCCCATATCTTGATAATGTTTTTCCCTATATTGAATATGATGAAGGAAAATCACTCACGGTTTATTTTTATATTAAATTGGGCCATGTATTAAATGATTTACAGCTGCTCAAAGTAATATGTTCAAAAATCTGATTACACGAAATTGTAAGAAAATTATTACAAAGTTACATGGCGCTCATGCCGTATGCTATTACATGCACTAATCAGACACGTTCGTTGATCCAATTTTCATTGAAGAATGGATTGAAATAAAACAATCTTTCACATTCTTAGTCTAAATCAGCTTTCTCAACATATCCATAAAAGGTCGGGAAGACCTCGAGCAAGTAGACTAGAAACATCAGGCTATTGTTTGAATCCATCATTGCTTTACCCTGGCAAGCTGTCTCCCCAGATCTAAGCCCAATTGAAAATATCTGAGCTTTCATGAAAAGGAACAAAGAAAGAGAGCAAAAGCTTGTGGTGCTGATGACCTTTCTCATATCTTAACTGATATATGAAATCAACTGGATGATAAGTTTGTATCCTCTTTAACTAGTTCCATGCTACGAAGACTGAACAATGTAAGAAGAATAAATGGAGGTCATGCAAAGTATTAAAAGGTGATGATATAATGTTCCTATGGAAAATTCAAACTACTGAATAATTTTCCTTTGCTACAACTCAGCATGTCATGTCTGCAAGATTAAGATTTTGAATTGGTTTAGTTGATTCCAGTTTACAGCTATGCATTTCAAGGGCACGATTTCATATTTGGTACTAAACTGTTCAGCATAGAAAAAAATGTTCAACGGTACATGGCTTATTAATAGTCACTGTAGTTTTATGGGGATAAAAGCCTAAAAACCAAGTGTTCAGAGACTTTTAGACATGAGTTTATATGAACATTTAAGATAGACGCAATTCTCTTCACATAGAATTTTTATGTATAAAGGCTTAAGAAGGTAGGGTTAATTACTTCCCAGGTTATAAGCTTTCAGGAAGAGCATTAAGGCACTGGATGGTAATAATGAATAAATGATTTTTTTTTTATATTCACTAAGTCGTATCAAAAGTTAAAAGCATGCTAAACCCAAGACCTGATAAAAGGTCCGCTTTAATCAATTGAGATAAGAATTCAATCAATCATTCCATTTCAGAGAGAAGCTTGGCGGAGGCAGAAACTTCAATGATGCTCTGGTGTTGGGCAAAAGGTTCACAGCCCAAGAAGGAAAGAGTAATGGTATCATCCAATCTATACAGCCATATCAGTTGTTGATACAGGACTCCCTTAAAGTTCTGAAGACTTTCTACGGAAAAGGGTATGAGAGAGAAAGTCTAAAGGCCATGAAAGAAGATGTATATCATAAATCTTTGGCCTGTTATGACAGTGAAAGTGAAGGAATAGAACACAATTTTGAATTACTGAAAAACAAGCTTGTTTCATCAAAACTGTAGGTTAAATTTGCCAATAAATAAGACTTAAATCGTACTCGTGCAAATTGGTTTTATAATAATGAACAATTTCCAAATGATTGCCAATTACTTCAGAATTTCTTTCCTCAATGGATGACCAAATACTTCAGAATTTTCTTTCTTCCAACACAGCATGTACATATACGTATGTATATATAGAGAGAGAGATAAATAGATAAATAGATAGCTTTTACTCAAAGCAGTTTTGCATTTAAATTATTATGCACAAGAATGATTCATGATAAACAGATAAGCATATGTATGATGTCACAATCTACATTCTTGCTTAACAGTGTATATTATCAGGCATTGTGAGCAGAATATTAAGGCTTTTTCCTCAAATGTAACGGCCATATTTGGCAAATATGTTGCAGATGCTTTAATGGAACAAAAAATACTTGATTCTGTATTCCATTTTGGGTTTTTTTTAATTATTAAAAGTACATTGTTTTGTTTGAGGCTTTTTGCCTTTGACTACTCCAATTCATTTCTTTCGCCATGTCAGTGCAGATAGTCAATGAAACTTAAGTCATTCTGGGTGTCTTGCCCAATTTTATTTATTTTATAACAATAACATAAAATAATAAAATAATTGTCTAATCTAGCCCTCACACTCACACAGTCATAATTGCCATGCAGATCTCATATTACATCAATGTTAGCAAATTAGATATTCAAAATAAACAGTACACAGGTTAGACTGGCGTCGTATGAACACATGTGTTCATACACTGACTAACTTGAAAATAGTGCTCACACCCAGATGACAAAAATCAATGAAACTTAAGTCCTTCTGGGTGTCTGCCCAATTTTATTTATTTTATAACAATAACATAAAATAATTGCCTTAGTAGAGAGACCCCTCATCTGACCCTTGAATGTCGGTGCAATACCATTATTGGTAGATCAAATAATAATGTAATCATATTATGTTTCGTAACATGCATATTACAACAAGTAAACAAATTAAAACAAATGAAGAAATGAAAATGAATGGGAAAACATATCGTGTTCGTAATGCACTTCCATTGCCACATGCTAGTGACCAAATATTAATACATATACATGTGACTCCATGGATTTAGGAATCGTACCCGAAAACATTTGATCAATTACTGACTCATTTGACATTGGATATTTGTAATGATCAAAGAGCACACTTTGAATTTTTATTCTGGCTTGCACTCTTACTGTCTGTGCATCAGCACCTCCCATCACTGCTGACATGATCGCCGACGGTCGAAAACAACGCGCCCTGAACCCTGACACGCCTGCTTCACTCAAAATTATGTTTAAGATCTGTGCGATAGTATGTGTGCTGGGGCGCTGATAGGGAGCTTTTTGTGAAATGAAAACCGGTTGTTTTTCATCTGTCACCAAAAAGGTTTCAGTTTCCCGAAATTATGTTTTTAGACATTTTACACGGTCTGTTCTTTCGTCCTTTATGCCGTTTATTCTCACCTAGAACCCTGATTGGTTAGAGTCGTTCTTTATCCCAAAGAACAAAACAGTCATTGAATTGTCTTCATTAAATTGAATTCGATCTCTGTAAAATCACACCTTTGGGGCAAGGTCCGAAGGACAACACATTGCTGCCAACACAAACAAAGTTATAACCTTTTGTCTTAGTATAGTAGTTGTTAATTGATCATTGGGTTGCCATGATTTAAATATATCCAATACCTGTTGTACAGGTAAAATCTTTATTCTGCCCTCCGGTCTAGTTGTTTCACATTTCACAAGAGCCTTCACAAAATTATCCAACAACCGTGATCTTATTTGTATCCCGCAAGCCGTAGACCAATGTTTTAAGGCCAACAGTGCGGTCTTGAGTTAAGATTCAGGTCGCTCCAAACCTTTTGCCAGTTCATTTACAAAACCCACTATACATGGGACAACCTGACTGTCATGAGTTGGATGACCCTGTGTAAGATCTTTGCAATATTTGTTAAACTCAACAATGTATCTATTGTATTGCCCCCAAGGTAGAGGAAGCCAGAAAAGCTGGATATTTTATGACACATTCATGCGGCCATTGTAATTCTGACAATTGTTTTGCCCACAAATCCTCCAAGCATATCATGTCCACTTTTTGTTTTTTACAGGTTCTGGTATTTTTATCCCCCTTTGAATACAAAATTAACTTGCCTGAGGAAGTCTTCTTGGCGGGCACACAGATAACGCTCTGAGCCTGTGGTAAAACAATTGTGCGGGCCATTTTGCTGCGATCACTGTCGCCCACGCTTTTTGTTTGCAAATTGTATTGATAACTGCGTCTAACAATCTGACCGGTGGATTGACGAAGTTGTTTTCTTTCTGCCAATCCACTTGGATCAAAGCATTCACACCCTGACAGCTGGGATTCCAAAATCGGCTGTTGAATTTTGGACATTTGCTTGTTTGGGTAAGAAGCAAACCTATCAATAATATGTGGTCCCCACACAGCATCTAAATATTGGAACAGTTTTGAGTGTTTTCCCATTCGTACTGACTCCCAATTCTGCTTAGATAATCTGCTTGGATATTTTGTTTCCCCGCAAAGAAACTGCACCTTTATCTTGATATTGTTCTCTAGGGCGAAGGACTAAATGTGCGTTGCTACACTTGACAGTTCCCTGCAAGGACCTCCTTGCATAGTTATGTAACATACCGTTGTTATATTATCGCTGAATATTGTCACGGACTTGTTTTTTAATTGTTTCAGGAATGTCAATAACGTCAACAGACCGCTGTTATTTCTCGAAAGTTTGAACTCATTTGACATATCATCTTGTCCCAACACCCTTGCACTTCCCACTTCGGGTGTGTTAACATTTTTGACCCCCAGCCTTCGCTGCTGGCATCTGTTGATAAATGTATTTCTTCTCTGACAGTACCATTGTAAATCTTTCCGTTCAATAATTCAAGCGCTTCTAAACCACCAATTAAGATCACCTTTTGTCGCTTCATCAAGATTTAAAATATCTTGCCATGTATGCTTTGATTTAATACAACGATACAGATTTCTCAGTAATAACTTTGCCGGTATCACTGCTTTGGACATAGCAATTATTTGACCCACAATTCTGGCCAACGCTCTCACGCTTCCTCTACCTTGTTTTAGTACTCTTCTGATGTCTCTTTGAAATCTCTGGATTCTTTCTCTTGGAATCTCCACCCACAATGAATTAGGATACTTATTTGTGTCTATGACATATCCGATAAACTGGGCCCTTGTGGCAGGTGTTAATTTGCTTTTTGCAAAGTTAATAATGAAACCAAGTTTCTCTAATTCAGCTAACTCCCAGTTCTTATCATAAACTATGTTTTCATACGGGCACATGAAAATAACCATTCTTAGGGTCAAAAGTCACTATTCCATCGCCTGGGTCTGTAATTGAAATCAACTCGCCTAGACCTTCGTAAATGATACCAGGTATTTCACAGTGTCTGTTAAGATGTCTGAAATCCATGATAAGTCTAAAACCATCTGTTTTCGGCACCACATTTATAGGACTAATGAATAAAAGTTTACTGTCACATCTCAAAACACAACCCGCTTCGGCAAGTGTTCTCAACTCCTTTAGCATCTTTGTCCTTGAATAATCTATTTTTAAAATGAAAGGGCTCGGGAATATCTTTGAATGAAATGTCTACTCCATCACGAATTTTCTGGTTTGAAGTAATCTGTTCCCAATACTTTAAATGGTTTTGTAAATTAGATCCACGAAATTTGTCATTCTGAACACTAGGCCCAGCCCTTTCAGTTTTCATCCTCTGACGTCATCGGAATGTGATTCCCCGTGAAACTCGCCTCTCATTGGTTGTCTGAAATGAAAACTGGAATCCCACCGATTGCCACGAAATGCTGTCTGACCTCGGAAACCTCTCACTCTTCCTCCTCTCGCTCTCTGGGGCACATCAGGATTTTGCCAAGTCCGCTGCTATTCTGGTATTTTGTAGCGATGATTGATTAAACACGCCAGTGTTATTTTCAAATTGTTTGAAAATCCTTGATCTCTCCTCATCAAATGTATTTTTAACAACCAAGTTGGCTTACTCCGATTGTAGGAAATTAATCTGTGCTGCCAGACATGTAAACAATTTATCAGTGTCAACGACTGCCTCTTCGTCCTGAATCATAGATAAGACTTTTAATGCAGTTTCTGAATATCGGGCACATTTGATATTATCCTCAAAGTGTTTCTCCTTTTTTTATCTTCCATACGTCAGGAAACATTAATAATTTAACAACTTGTAGTCGAAAAGAATATAATTGTAATCCAATTTTGGAATTAACAGTTCCATAAGAAATCGACAAGGCAAAGTTGCCTATTCCGTGAGACTGCATGTGTTCATACATCGGCTGAGTTGAAAATAGTGCTGACAACAGATGAAAAAAATTAAGCCTACTAATGGCAAACCTTATAAGATGTTATTTGGGCCCATTTTGTAGGCAAGATGCTCTACAGGCAATAATTATGAAGGCAAGCGGATCCACCTCCAATCCAGAAGAACTGCTTGTGGTAACATGATTAATGTTTTCTGGCTCGGAAAAGTAAATGTTTTAGACTTCAATGACATCCTCAAAGAGTAAGATTGTTGAAGCTAGTTTTTAATGAAACTGTTTCTAGTGGAGAAATGGATATTTAAACTGGTGGGAAATAATTAAATTTAACAAAGATTTTGAAACACATGGATGCCACTATCTTGGCAGGATAGAAGCAAAGCTGCTTGCCTGTGGAATGGCTCTGACTCTATATTCTGTAACTCTTCTCAACCACAGTGCCAAAGTTAGTCATGAAGCTATTTGTGAGTTGCAGATCTCTAGAGGCCCCTAAGCCCATCCACCCAAAGGTTAAATGTAGATCTACATCAAGATCTGAATTAAGACAATCAAGAAAACTTTATTTGATTTAAATCAATATTTTTCATGTTAAATGATCTCCACAATACGTCTTCAGCTCAATGCTTTTTTGTATTTCACTGAAATACAGTCGAGGTCAATTAAAACTGAATGATATCCAGACTTACAATTTGATCTAATTATTTGTACTGGTACCTGCAGGACATAAAGATTATTGGGCTAGCTACTGCATATATATTTAATAAAACGTATTTTGATATTTTGAATGTATTCAATTTTATTGTCAGTATTGTTTTTATTTTTGTTATAAATTGCATGCATTTGTGTAGATAAACATCAGGATGCTATGATAATACACATTATTATCCTTGTTATAATTGCCACTGTTGAGACTGTGTGATACACAAGTTGTGATTTTATTTTTGTAATTTTCTATAAATTAAAGAATGTTATACCTTTACCCATTATGAATAATTTGGATTAAAATGTAATGCATATAAATTATACGTACTTTTGTTGATCTTGATCTGACTTGCAAAAGCAATCCACCTACCAGTATGTGTTAAAGGGTTCATTAGTGCAAGATCGATGCTGTGATATGCTCATCTAAAATGTGGTGAAAGGTTTGGTGTGTGCGGGAATATAAATGAGAAACTAAAGGGAGAATACAAAACATTTGGCAATTTCTTTGGTGTGGCTATTTGATTTGTTATTTCAGGTAGATCTACTGCATGAAATACAAAGTATATTAGGTAATCTTTATTCATCCATCATATTTATTATATTTCTCTCTTCTTGTGCCAGGTCTCTTGCAGACATCTGCAATCATGGCCTTCCATTCCTCTCTGTTGTCAGTTCTCCATATGAGTTCATTGTTGGGGGATTCTTCCTTGTGTAGTTATTTAGACTGTGTATTTTGTGCGTTGTCTTCCTCCACCTTGGTACCACAAATCTTTCCACACAATATTTGCTTTTCTATTACATCAGCTCTGTTGCTGTGCCCAAAATATTGTAGTTGTCTTTTTCTGATGGTTCTGAGTAGGGATCTTTTGTGTCTGTCTGCCAGTTTGTATGTGTGTGTGTGTGTGTCTGTCTGTCTGTCTGTCTGTCTCTGTCTCTCTCTCTCTCTCTTATTCATAGCTTACAACAATACCATTATCAATGCAAATTTAACCAAATATTTTGTGCATGTTTTTAGACAATCTATAGTAGCAGCAAGGAAAGTTAGAAAATGTAAAGCAGGAAATGGATAGAATGTCAGTTGACATATTAGGTTTGTCAGAAGTTAG
>JAOWAY010190718.1:0-10236 GCA_028565895.1 Goniobranchus geometricus | reverse complement strand
CACCAATATAACCAATTTCAGGTTGAACGGTGCCGAAATTCTACTACACACACACACGTCTTCAAGGAAAAAAAAAAATAATAACCTGTCAACTCCAGAAACAGATTATTTTCTGTTTGACACACCCCTGTGATAACCCACCTCCCCATTTCTTAACCCACTTTTTTTTACTGAGCTCTTTGCATTCAAAACTCTTGTTGTCAGCTGATAAAAGGCAAAGGGCATCTCAAAACAGACCTTCATTTTGGATTCTGTTCATTGCCTTACAAAACGACACGTACACACCTTGAGAGTCTAGATGAGTAAATTGTAGTGCTGGCACCTTTCATACCTGTTGATCTGTTCCCTTTGGTGACATTTTTATTAGCAAAATGTTTGTTCTGAAGTGGGGCATTGATTTTACGGGATTTCCTGTTCTGGCACACACTTCTTGACATGATGCCTTTAAAACTTCCTTCGCAGTAAAATTTTTTCTTCAAATGAGCTAATTTGGCACTCTCTGTTGCTGGATGTCCTGTTTAAGAACTTCCCAATGCAGCATCGACATCTTGTCTCTCAACACTTTGGTATATGTCGATGATTTCCTATTCCAGAGCTTTTCCTTCAATATCTTTACTTAAAATGTTCTTTTGTTGAATTCTTTTTTTTTTTCCTCCTCCTCTTCTTTCTCAACATTCTTCCCATGTCTCCCCATGAATAAAGATGGGAATAACGGCAAATTACACTGATGATAGTGATGGGCACAGACTTTGTTTTCAAAGAACTGGATTACTGGGTCATCCAGATTAGATAACTGGATCTTGACCCGGATTTTGATTTTAAGTCGTGGCTCGTCCAACAGAATCCAAAAAGATCTGACTTGTTATCACGATTTGGTTATTTGGACCACCCTGACTTGTTTCCACTATTTGGATTCAGCATAATGAAGTGAAGGCTGAAACAGGTTGTTGTCTTTGATGGTTTTGATTTTTAACAGCGTGCGCAATGCGGGCCTAGACTATAATATTGTTATACGGCATGGGCCTACACATTGGTGCCAATGCCTTGGGACGTGCATGCAGAACGCTCAAAGGGAGGAAGAAAAATAAAAAGAGGATGTGAGCTGGCCACGCTTGGATCACACTGTTGGTCCAGATAGCAAAGCAAGTGACAAACCAAGTCAAAATCAGGGTTGCAATGGGTCGGGCCTAAAAACTTGGATGTCTCAGTAAGCTGATAGGTGACTCTTAACGCTCAGGCGCGACCTGAACCCTGGACTAAGTCCAGGCTGTACGATATTTTCATCCCTACACTATCCTCGACAGTGTAAAAGCCATTTTGTTTCACTCCTGTGTTGTCAAAATGGCGACACAAAAACAGACTTGTCTCCATGCTTTGGTAATGTAATATTCAATCCTCAAGAAGAGGAAATAAAAAGAGAAAAGCAGGAAAATTTGTGAGGAAGAAAAAAAGGGCTACTTGATAGATAAGAGTACCTAGCCTACAATGACACGGCACTGCAAGGCTGTATGCCCCCATCCATACTTTGTGCAAACACGTCCTTGACCCTGTTGGTAACACAAGTTCATGCCGTGCAAAGTCTTGTGATGTAATTTTTTTTCAAAATATGTACATTGTATTTGTATTTGGTATCGAATGTAAGGTAAATTTGACTCATTTGATAATCAGAAAGCAAAAGTCGTTGCTTGATTGCAATCTTTTTTCGACCTCAAACCCTCTTGAGGGTCGCTGTAGGTTAAGTGGTCATCCCAATCTGAATCTGGACTCCCGGTCAGCAGTGACAAATGGTCATCCCATTCAACTAGTGCACGTATCCGATGAGTTCTCGATCTGCAAATTACACCGTAATGCAGCAATAGCTGCTCTTTTCATCTGCCTGTGCTCCACCTACCTCCATTTTCCTCTCTCTTGATCTCCCCTGTTTTTTTTTTCTCTTTGGCTGGGTATTTTTATATTATTATAAATTATACATCAACAGTTATATATTTCGCCATCATTTCTACTTCCCAAAGCATATCGATTTAACCGGATTATATCGCATTTTTTCATATGTGTATTTGGTCACATTGTCAGTGAAAATTAGAATTAGTAACTCAGAAAAATATCCCATTTCCTTCTCCTAGCTACTCTCTTTTTAAGGACATGAGATAAATTTAAGCCCTACTGCTGTATGTGTGATTTGGATGAAATGCATCATGAATGCCAGTTGACATTTTATGACTATTTGTCTCTCAGGAAGAATGAGGACGCTATGTGTTAAAAAAAAAATTAATTAATAGATTTGATTGTATGTTATGCATACTGAAATGAATGTGTTTGGAAAGGCATACTGAATATAATTTAGTGGCTTGTTCATATTAAACATTGTCTCTTTTGTGTTTTATTTGCAGGCTTACTGGACAGGCTTTTAATTCTGGAGGCCGAGGGGGAAGAGGTGGCGGCAGAGGACCCAGGCGGGGAGGTCGCGGCTTCAGAGGTGGCCGTGGTAGAGGTGGAAAGCCACAGCCGTCTGTCACTGATCTGGACAACCAGTTGGATGCCTACATGTCCAAGACCAAGTCAGCTTTAGACACAGAACTTGACGTGTACATGTCAGAAGTCACTTCTTAGATCTTGTCTGCCCGACACAAATAACAGTCCTGCCAGTCCTCCTGAGTGATTAAGAATTTCCAAGGGCCCTGTTACACGTCTCAAAGATTTTGTTCATGGATGTTCATTATCATTAACGATTCTTTGTGATTGGCTTGAAAAACAGGGCTTTTGGGTATCTTTGTTGAAAACCTTGTCTTGAACAATGCTCTTTTCATGTACTCATTTTGTATTGCAACTTTATATCACTGTAGCTGTTTGACTTAGTAATGGTGAATCATAGAGCCAGCTTTGTACAACATTATGAATAGAAAAGACGTCACTAGATGCTTCTTGACTGTAAAGGGTTCATCCTATTCACTCATGCATGCTAGTTATTCCTGGATTTCAACTACAAATCCTGAATTCTCATACATGTAAGATTGTACGTCAGAATGGTGCTGGCAGGCCTGATGTATCATGTTGTGGTGTGGAGAGTGATTGTGCTGGGGTGCATGTACATAGAATGCTTTCATTAAATTTAAGATATCCATTGAAGGCATGAGTCATCTTGTTCCATAGTTGATAGACATCCAAATTTTTGTATTTTTACCCTGTAATTGTCCTTGATTTCTTCATCGTTATAAACACATTCTTTCATCATCCCATCTATTTTGTGAATCTGGTTCACTCATGTGTATGCGTGTTTCCGTGCATTTTGTAGATAAAGATTTACAGGTAAAGTTTGTATTGTAGTATGTGGAAGCATGAGAGAAGTTGAGTCTGACATGGGAGCATTGGTATAAGCTTCCACTGCCTCTTAGTTTTATTAAATCAATTTTTAAAATTATTTTTAAGTGTGTGAAAGTTGCATCAACGTACGACCATGGAATTGAATGTTTTTTCAAGCCTTTGTGAGGGTATTTCTGAAACAATGAATGAATATTGCCGCAGGCTTCTTTTCTTCGTTGGGTTTTATTTCTCGGGGTAAAAACTTTTTTTTTTCATTTTTGCAATCATCGTACATTGTCTAATGCAGTCTATAAATTCCATGTTAACATTAATGGTTATCTTGTGTACCTTTCCCAAATGTCAATACGACATGCTTATCCTTAAAAGGTAAAAAGGTCTCTACTATGTTATTGAAAAGGATAAGATTGTCCTTGCACTGTGAAATATTTTGAAAATTAACCAGGCTTTGAACTTGAACTCTATCTCAGCTCGTGTGTAGCAACTAGAAAAACAAATGGAAGAAGTTGGCCCAGACTATTAAGACTCATGATCTGAATGAAACACTGTCAAGATTCTCATCTTCTGTTGATGGATTACACATGTGTGATCACTTCTTTGTGTGAATGTGAAAAGGCAAAAGCAAGTTTGGGTGGATTTCATTTTTGCAAATATCTAATTAGATCTATTTCTTTATGCCAGTACATTATAGAAAAGCATAACTGTCGTAAAATATCCATGAGATGATGGCGCTTTCAAGAATGTTCATTGTTAATATAAGTGTTATCAATCATTTCCTATGAATTTCACTGTAGAGTTCAACTTTTATGATCATACTTTCCTTTGTGACAAGAAGTGATGTAAGCCTTTTTTTTTTAATCAAGAGAACTGTAGGCCTAAAGGATGCCCGAGCATGTGAAGTTGTCATTCCTTTTGGTGCTTTCTTAGTGTGGTTTTTGTTGGGTTTTTTCCTTTTCTTGTTTCGCTTTTTAATCTCTGTCTCAAATAAACTCGGGAGTCAAATGCCATCATATTCTCCATGAAACATATAACGATGGCTTTATTGTCAGGGTCCTGGCCAAAAGGTTGGCAGCTTTCCTTCCATCCATGGCAGCACCCTAAGAATTTGAAGTCCTTGTTATATTTGAATTGATATTTTTCTTTTCTTTTCTTTTTTTCAACAATTTACTTCATCCAGAAATTGTTCCCTTCAACTTAGATTTGCATCTGTAGTTTTACACCTAGTGGTTGTCATTGAATTCATAAACATTTTCATTCCTTAATCCAAAAAGTAACATCGGTAGCCACTTCAATAGTCCCCTGAGAAGAAGAATAAAAATAAAACGGCCTGCCTGGGGCTTTGTTCCAACTCAGTAGCTCTTCTGAAAAGAAAAATGTCGATAAAACAGCTTGGCCAAGGAGTTGTCCCACCATAAAGGCTCTTCTGAAAAGAAAAATGTAAAACAGCTTGCCTAAAGAATTGTCCAGGAGAGAGAGAGTAAGAGAGAGAGAGTCACATGATAGATCATTCAAGACAGCATTTTGAGAGATACCAGGGCGATATGAAAAATAAGTCACTGAGTCATCAGAAGTCAAACTGGGGAAATTTTAGTCAGTCCTTAAGTCTGCTTTAGTCATCCTCTTCAACTATTTTCAGTTCATTCCCATTTATACTTGGTAGCAAAATAGAAATAGTTTTATATTTTTTAACGAATTTGATACAATGCACATGGCTACATTCATATATCAGATTGTAACAAAACGGCACCATTCAACTGGGATTAGCCTGTAATTTTTAACTCTTTCAAGCACAGAATCATAAACTTCAATTGTGTCCTCTCGTATGTCAGCTGAAAGAAATTTTCACACACATTCAATTCATTCATTTATTATGTGTATGATTACAATAAGTTTGGAGTCATCGTACAGACATGAAACATTGAGCAATGTAGAAATAAGAATAGCCCTGAAAAAGACCAAATCTTTCATCTCGTTTCCATCTGAAGCTGAAGTTCAACATCACAATGGTAGTTACAAGTAGATAATACTGTTCCTCAATCCTTGTCAGGTATACGATAGTTCAAGTACCGGTATTTTAACTTCATCCTCACACTCACCCTTCACCTCTTATCATGTGGCCAAGACAAACACTCAAAAAGCTGAAGGTCCAGATCAATATGTGATTGCATCGACTTGATGCCGTAAGTTCGATTTGAATGATTACTCTGGTTCCCAAATCTATGGCACTCTCCCCCCTTCCCCCCTCCCCATCTTCTCTCTTCCTCACGCAATTCCATGCGCACAAAGATAGGCCTACACATAAATATGCAGACACTGAACTGGGGTGAGCTAAAAATGTTTACAGTGGACCACGCTTCAGTCGATGTCCAAGGGACATAATAAAAAAAATCGAGTTATGTGTAAATTGGCTTAAGAGTAAATTGTGCCACACAACACAAACACACAGTCGTCAATTCACATAGCCTTTGGCCTGGCCGTAGGCCTCCACAATCGTATCATTGTGTAGGTCTGGGCCTAGGCCTTATTATAGTATAGGTTACAGGTACGTTGAGTACAAAATAGCAGAAGACAGGGTGTTCAGCGGATAATAGGATTGGGATGCGTGAGGATCGACTTATTGAATACAATATGTACATTATTTTGTTGGCGGAACAAGAATAAAATATCGAAAGCTTTTTTTATGGTCGTTTGGGGTCAGGGCACAACAGAATAATCGACTTGGCTGAAAATCTGCTTAAACGTCATCAACTTAAGCGTAGTCCACTGTATTATGCTTGTTATGAAAAGTTCTTAATCGGGTTCAGTTCCCAATATGAACTGTTTCCAAACAATCAACCCTTTGTTGTCAGGAGTGGCTGAAGAAGTCATTTGGTAACCTTCTGTTGCAGGGCTGAACAACTGATAATTTAACTTACAGCTGATATTGATTACCGTATCACAATGGTTTTATGACAACCTGGGACCTTATACACAGATGAAGACTCGTATGAGGAATCATTTGTTGTTATTTTCAGGCTCATTGTTCCTTTGGAGGTGTATTCTCTCACCTTTATTCTCAAACTCTCAGGTGAAGTTTCATCGTTGTCATCACTGGTACACGCCTATCTTTGCCCTACATTTCTGTACATTACCAGTTGATTCTCTTACTCTTAGTTTTGGGTTTTATAGTACTGTATGGTGACAGAAAGCAAGAGCCAGTAATAACTTCAGTACCTCTTGGGTTTATCTTAGAAATTTCAAAAGACAGATTTTTAAATTTTTATGTTACCTCTCATCTTTGCATGCGTAAAGGCAAAACACGTGACTTGAAGTGAAATGTTCACATCCTGCCGAGTATTTCCAGGCTCACTCTCATTTGCATCTAATTGAAATGTTAATTGCTTTCCCTTTACATATAATCAGGGGTAAAAGTTAAGTTGGAGCTCACAGATTTTTGCCCCATAAATAACCTCATTCTCAAGACTTTCTACCGGCTTTTTAAAAATCATAAGCTAGAGAATGCTTTGGTTAGTGACTGGAAAATGATTACAATTTATGAAACCTGTGTAATTGAAAAGCGCACAATCCAAGCATTTGCTTTGTCAGACCCCAAGTAAACATTTTTAAAAGTAAAGTTAGTCCCGAACCCATGACTGAGGATAGGGGAATTAGGAGTAGAACCCTAACTATACATGTACTAGGTTTACACCATAAGGTGGTAGTTTGCCATTGCTTTCCACGCCACTTTTACTTTAGCCAAGTCTGAAAGACCTAGCTACCCATTTATACTGCTGGATGAACAGGGGGCCGCAAAAAAAAATCCAAACGTTCTAAACACAATGATGTAACAACATACAATGCCAATATGTTTTCATTGAAATTGTGAACACTGTGTGTCATCTTGAGACATTTGAAAGCTTCGGCCGAACTCATTTTTGTGCAGCCACGAAAGCAATTGGTCTGTTTGGTCAGGAGGTGAATAGAGCATAAGAATTATTCCTAATACTTCATATCATCAAAAAGATGGGCGAGTAATCAAGCCCATGGTGCTTCCACGTCTGGATGATAAGATTTAGTACTGGTACTGGTCGCACTTTGTCGTGTTCAAGTTCGCCAACCTCTTCATCCCTGACATCTACATCTATACCCTCCTCATTGCCTTCTGCTGTAAATGTTAGTACTAGCATCATATTGTCCTGTGGAAGTATTAGTAATAGCACACAGTGTGTTTTGCAAAAGTAAGCAAGAAGAAACAAGTTTCTCAGTAACATCATTTTTCACAAAAATCCCAAAGACAAAATAGATCTAGTTATAGTTGTTAAACAACAATATGTGAGAGAGACTCTTTATTCTGATATTGTAATAACACAAATTCATGTACTGTGTACAATCTGCGAAGGACATTTTATTTTGATTATATTACAAATGTATGTAATATGTTTACCATCAAGTTTCAAGTCAAAATTGTCATGAGGTAAGCTTCATTAGAAATTAAATTAATTGATTGAATCATAATTTATCTTTCAAGAGTCAAAATTTATACAAGTACCTGGCTAGGTCTGTGACTTTTGCTGAAAAGTGGGTTACGATGCTATTACTACTATTAGTATTAATCTTATTAGGAGTATGCTTGGGGTGAAAAATGATTTCACTTTTTTGTGAGGCTTTTTTAAACCAACTTTCAAGAATTTCTTCAGGGTTTTTTATATCTTGCCAAGTTTTGTTCCTGGAATATATACATGTATTGAAATACATGCCATCAGGGTCTGTCAGAACAAATCGGTGTCAAGGACATCTTATTAATATTATTATTAACAACAAAGTCTGTACTCTAAAGGTAGGCTAGTGTATTTGAGAGAATGGCTGAGACATCTGAGAATTTTAAAAACAAACAAAAAAATGTCCGCTATGTAGTATTGTGTTTACATAATGATACATTCTATTTAATTATTATTTTTTTTAAAGAAAGAAAAATACAATTTTTTCATTCATGTTTTCAGAATTTGCTTTCAACATGAGTCAGCAAAATGTATCTATAGTGTTCTCGTGAAGATATTTTCCCTTAGAGTTCTAAGGAGGATGTGATGGGAAATCTTTGAATTCTTTGAGGTCTTCATTTCATAGGCGGTTGGGTTGGATTTTAAGCTTAGTTTATGTATTATGCTTTCAATTACTTTACTTTCCACATTGTATTGAAAAATTTTGATCTGTTTGAATTTTGATAATTAAATACAATATGTTGGCCTAATGGAAAGCCACAAAACACAAACGTGTCTAAGTGTGCCTTTGGGTTTTTTTTTCTTCATCTCTCACAACATTTGTCTTGCTGAATGTTTGGTTTTTTTTATATATATATATTGGTTGTTTCTCTGCATTGGGTTGGGTTGGTTTTGGTTTGTTTTTGTTTGTTTGTTAAGGATTTTTTTGTTTGTCCTTTTACTTTTTCAACTCGATTCTGGGCTTTAATAGACAACAGGTACACTTTTAAAAACCAGCTGTTTTGTTTTGTTTTTGTTTATGCGCTTGCAGGCATGAATGCCTTTTTGTTTCACATTATTTGTTGATTTGGCCTGAAACCTTGTCTTCAGAGTATCAACAACTCTTGCTAGGGCAGAGAGATGAAGACCATCAAGTCGACAAGAGTGGAGCAGATGACGGGACTTGCATGGAAATCCATGATCACCAGGGTTTGCAACAAAGGCACCTGCTGATAATGATGATATAAATGTACATTAATATTTAAACACATCGTTCTAGACAAGGGAGGTTTCTGTTGAAAATTCATGATGATAGGATCTGTCACAGGTCCTGTTGTGTGCAGCTTTTTATACAGTAGAGCATGCCTAAAAAGAGCACTCTTGTAAAGAACCGACGGAAAAAAAGAACACCTTTTTTTGCCACGTTCTTTTTCCTCTCTGTCTACTTTCTGTAAGTTGACTGAAATAAAGAATTACTAATACTAATATAAATTATAAGGAACTATTTTTATTGCTCAGGCTTGTTCTTTACATCAATGTTTCATTGTAATTTCTTAAACAATGACTCAAATTGTCATCAGAAAACTTGAAAGTATTCTGGAAATAGAAAGACGTACTCCTACATTAAAATAAGCTTCACAGAGGACCCCGCAGAAATGAGGAAAATTGTAATAGTTTCGCAAAAATGTGTCATCCATGCACTGTGCCATTTCTTACACTGAAGGTCCCATGATCTTGGTAAGCCTATCCCAAAGTTTCATTTCATCAGGTAGAAGAAGAAGTCAACCAGTGTTTAGTAGCAGGGCCATAATCCATCTTCAAATAATCCGACTGACTCAATACAGTCGTTGAACTGCGTACAACTACAACTGTTGAAGCGCATGAATAGAAAAGCATGTAGACCAACAAATAATTGGTGTTATTTGTATCGACAAGATTTCCATAATAGGGAAATGAAAGGCATTGATGAATTTCACCTCATGTATGTGTAAAACGTATCCACCTAGTAGCTTACACTTACATTCCACACTTACAACTTGAATTTCGTCCATTGCTAAGTGGTGATCACATCTGGCTGGGTACAATTAACAAATCAAAAGTCGAGAGCCCTTCGACATAGCACGCATGATCGCGTCGGTTCGAGCCTTGCCAGTGCAGCCAAGTCAAGGACGTGTCTTTTGGCAAGGCACTTCAATTCACTTTCCTTACTCGACTCATTTGTGAATGAGTACTTGGCTGTTACTTTTAGGATAGCGCAGTATCTGAAAAAACTTTTGTTTTCATTCCTAGCAGACTGAAAGACTTTGTCTTAATGGCAGTTATTTACGGTTTACAATGGAATCATCAGGGGATTTCCAATAATTGATGGATTAGAGTTAGACCAAAAATGGGTGGGGTTTTGTTTTGTTTTGGTTTTTTCTTTTTTTTTTTGGGGGGGGGGGGTGGTTGCTTGTAATTGTTT
>JAOWAY010190607.1:0-10236 GCA_028565895.1 Goniobranchus geometricus | reverse complement strand
GGATTAGTTCTGCCAATATGCAATACTTTACATTTTAAAACATTAAATTCAAGTTGCCACAAATGGGACCAATCAACCACAGAAAGGATGTCATTTTGTAATGTTTCAGAATTATCCGCCGACGAATATAGTTTAGTATCGTCGGCAAATATTTTGCAAAAAGAGTTAATAACATCAGGAAGATCTGTTACATGTCTTGAAAAAATTTCCCCTCAGGGGATGAATAAATTTAAAAAAAATTGAATTGAATAATACCCAGAAGACTGGTGGTAGCAGTCATCCCCTTTAAGACAACTAAGTGCATTGTGAGTGTCTACAATTTATACCGCAAAAATATCATCTCTCAGTCTCAGGCAATTTTCATCATCACTTCGTACTAATAAAGAGTGGGACATCCCATCAGTCATATTGTATTATGCAATTGTTCATTAAAAATGTCAAGCGCCCAAATGCATACCGTATTCTTTTTCCATTGCTTGCAGGATGACTTTAAGATTTTTATTTTATCTTTTAGTTGATTAATATTATTTTATTTCTTTATTTGTTTATTTTATCATTTATTTGATTTCGTACATGAATTTGGACTCTGTCTTTTCAGTCACAAAACTGGCTGAAAGTAAAAGTCAGGTTATTTGAAAGCTATCATGAATCCATAATTTTGCTCATCATAAGTTTTCCATGATATTCTTGCATTTTGTTTTACTAGTTTTAGACTGAGTTTCAAAGCATTGTCTGAAAAAGAAAAAAAAAGGAGTATTGGTCAATGTCAGTCAGTTTACTTAATGCAACACAAACTGGAAATAAATATATCACAAGAGCTCTTTTGGTCTTCCTGACTTTAAAGGAACTTTATAGATACAGTGACATCCTCACAGAAATTGGCCCATTGAATCAAATCTTCCATCACAGTGAAACCAACCCCCCCCCCCCCCCAACAAAAAACAGCAACAAAACAAAACAAAACAAACAAACAACAAGACCAACAACAACAAAAAGGAAAAGAATGAAACACAAAATTAGCAGAATTGGGGGGCCCACAACGGATGGTACTCGGTCCTCTCCATCTTGATACGTAAATGACATAAACCAAAACATCTCAGCCAATACCACAATAAGATTTATTTGCGGAAGATAGCTCACCGTACAGAGAAATAAAACCACTCTGATTGTGAACCCTTACAAAGAGACCTGGAAACCCTACAAGTAAGAGTGGGAGAGTATTGGAAGATGGAATTCCATCCAAAGAAGTGCCAGATTATTACAATCAATAAGAAGCATAAACCAATAAAATACAAATACAAGATACATAATGAAATACGGAGTGAATCTTAAAGTACAAAAAATATACTGAAAGGCAAAAGAAATGCGAAAACAATGGAAGCAAAAGTGAACGATGAAATACAACACGTATTTTTGAAGTCAGAGGAGTTTTATTTCATGAAACTTTGGACAATGTTAAAGTGTTTCAATGTGAATCCATTGAAATATTGGGAACCCCACAACAGTTCAATATGACCTTGACCTTGTTGGGTGAAGTCAGTACAGTGTATGAATTATAAATTTCAAAAACTGTCCACTTAGAGAATGTATTACAACATACGTGACTAAGCGGATAGTGGCCACCCTTGTACTTTCAAGACTTGACCAATGTAATTATATAGGCCTACATGTTGTCTAACCAGAGGTGTTACTTCTTAGATTCTACGTAAAATGTTTAGATCTACATCTATAATGTTTCTTTTCGTTTTCAGTCATTTTCCCCTACTTTAAAACTTCAGCTTTCTCTTTAATAGGAGTTTATATCCAGCCTGGGGCACTTTACGAGTGTATTGGTCGCCAGTATATAAATGGTAGACTGCATTAAGTTACAGAGTAAAGAGGGATATGTTGAGAGACGTTTTGAAAGATGAGACAGATGAAGAGTGACGAAATGAGGGACACTGAAGGAGCCATTTAAATGTTAATGCCCTGACGTCTTTTATTTGTCAGGAAGGCACTTATTTCTGACATTGACATGAGTCTCAATGTTTTTCTTAATTCTTAATTAATTGTAATAAAAGAAAACAAGATCTCAACCCCCTTAGATCACTTGCACGTAACAGGAACCACTGAAATCACCTGACGAAAGGAATCCAAGAAGTTGCTGAGGCTTCCTGCTCAGGTGACAAGAGTGCAAAAAAGCAAATAAGTGAAGTAAGTCAATAAATAATACTTCATTGTTCATATAGATCTTATTAGAACTAAGTGATTGTATGTGTTTCCAAACATTTATTGCCTGTCATAAGAAGTCAACTTTTGAAGATTTAAAAAATGGATTCGAGTACTGTGTCTGCTGAAAATCACATCATGAATCATAGTAAAAGAAAAGCAGCAATCACTGTTTTTTCCTAAAAATGATGATCACACTTGTAAAATGGATTGAAATATAACCAATATAAATGGACAGACACAGGATTCGAATGTTGAAATATCTTTATTTGATGACAATTGCAATGAACAAAATATTAATTTTCTATTTTGATATTCACACAGAAATTTAATCATGGGTGCCAACTAAATGATGAACCATTTTCCTGTTGTGTACATTCATTCCCAATATCTCTCGGCTAATCTATACATTATGAGTATCAAAATTTTCCTTCTCCGTCTATTGATTTTAAAACAAAACACAGGTTCAATTCATCTATGGAATCTTTTTTATTGAACAATGTTATTCAACACATCCATAACCTGGCAAATGACAATGAAAAGACTTGAATCAGTAAAAAATGATTAGCATTTTAAAAAGTGTCATTTTATATCCTAACTTTAAGCTTTATAACATTTGTAAAATCAACGATTCATAAGAGATTTCATTTCAAAATCTGTAGGGACCCCGGCATTAAGAACCTGTTAAGACTGTTACTTATTTATTCCTTTAACATAAAATTTGCTTTCTGCTGTAATCAGTCAATCTGTCCTATGATATAATAGTTAATGGACAAATATATCTATGATATAACCCCTCCTCCCATCTCCATTGAAAAATTTTAATGGAGATGGGAGGAGGGGTTATATCATAGAAATATCCCAGGATACTGAAACTTGAGCCAAATGGATTTCAATTCTAACACTGTCTCATTATTTGTCAACTCTTGACTTTATAACTGGATAAACCATGGCATATCACCCATTTACACACAAACTCTGCATGATCTTTTGACAAGGTTTACACTCTTTGCTTTCTCTGCCCAACCAATGCCAAGCAAAGAGAGAGGCAAGGAACGAAGCATAGAAATAGGAACACAACCAAAAGAAAACTAAATATTCTAAGGTTAATACATACTGGCTTGAAAATAGGCCTTTGACTTTGTGAGTTTTATGTCCACTATAAAACTCTTTTGTTGTTTTTTTTCTGTTCCCTTATGCTATGGTAAAAAAGACTTGAGTGCCTCAGACCACCTGTGGTCTGATGTGGAAAATATATGCACATACATCATGTAAAAGAAGCTTTGGCAGTTGGAGGTCATGGAGAGAAGAGTCTGAGAACACAATCTCAGGCCTTTGCTTAACCTACTTTTTCATAACTTTCTTATCCTAGGGTTCCGTTGCAGTAGGAGAGGCATTGGGTAAATGATAAATTTGCTATAATGATTCAATTTTTGTTAGCATAATACAGAATATATCAGTATCAGGATGAAAGATGGCTTGCTATGATTTATGGTAGACTTATCTGCAAGAAGCATCATACATTTTGGATACTGATAAGTATCTCCCCTTAATCATGCCATAGAAAGAGAGCTAAAAAGGGCTGATTATTTTCTGTGAAAATTACAATGAAACTCGTTTATACCTAAATTCTAGGAACCTATGGTTCTATTTCAGCTTAAACAATTTCTGGTTTAAGCAATGCAGTTTAAGAAAAAAAAAAAGAATTCAATCCTGTTGCGACTTTTGCTTTTTGTCCCTTTTTTCCCCATCTAGCTCTTACAAGATTTCCTTTCTTCCTCCTCCTTCACCTCCTTTTCTCCTTCTTGATCATTATCATAAGCATCAACGCTAACGTCCTGATTGCCATCGTCATCATCATTACCATCAACATATCCAATAAGATATCCATTGTTACAAAGATGAATTCCCTTACAGAAAATAAAGTATATTGAATTGAATTGAATTTGAAGCTCCGACCCTGATGTCTAATCTGTGAGCTGTCTCTTAGATTGTGTTGTTCTCGATAAGGTGGTAGTCCTACTGATAGCAAGTTGTTGAGGTGCTATCTTGTCAGCAGCCAATGAAGTATATATCAGATTCTCAAGGCACATTCTGAAGAACTGCGAATACAGCGGGAGAAAAGAATGCTTGTTTGGTAGAGACCATGATACAGTCAAGACGAAGCAAACAATGGACACTGCAGGACTTTGTTACATGTGTATGTGTGTGCTGTGTGTGTGTGTTAGCTTTTAAGAGGAGAGCATGGCAGGTGGCAGCCAGCACATGAATATTAATTACATCATCCTCCTACACCTCCTTTTCTCCTTCTTGATCATTATCATGAGCCTCAATGCTAAAGTCCTGATTGCCATCGACATCATCATAACAATCAACATCTCCAATAAGATATCCATTGTAACAAAGATGAATTACCTTACAAAAAATAAAATATATTGAACTGAATTGAATATGAAGCTCCGACTCTGATGTCTAATCTGTGAGCTGTCTCTAAGATAGTCTGTATTGTTCTCGATATGGTCAAGACAAAGCAAACAATGGACACTGCAGGTGTTTGTTACATGTGTATATCTGTGTGTGTTTTTGTGTGTATGTGTTAGCTTTTGAGAGGAGAGCATGGCGAGTGGCAGCCAGCACATGAATATTAGCTACATCATCAAATATTAGCTACATCACCCTGTCACAAACAATGGGGAAGTGAGAGCAAGGCGATTGACTTTGGCACAGACTTTTAGAGAAAAAGAAGTTGGCTCTGACAGAACCGATGTTAAGGCAGGTTTTTTCATGGCTTAATGGCAGTTTTGTGGTTCAGCTTTTGATTTAAAGTGAGTTTGTCAGTAATAATAAAGGAGGAGGAAAAATACATTGAGTTTTTTCAGTGTAGCAGCTTTTTCAGTTCACTTCTGTTTGGTTTCAATGTGCTTATTTCATGAAATCACAGTTTTAAGCTGTGATAGTATCACAGTGTGTAATAGCAGTAAAGCAGAAATAAGGCACCTATGCACAAAGACATAATTCAAATGTATATATACATGTTGGAATAAAACTGAGGAATATTTATCAATACTACTATCTAAAAAGATTTTTATCCCTCTCACTACACACACACACAAACACACACACACATATAATATGAATGGGAAATAAGCATTTAAAATAAACAAAAAGCATAATAAGTAAAAGTAAAATGCAACTAAGAGGAGAGATGAATGCTCATATACACAAAATATCTCTAAAAAAAACCCTCCCAAACAAAACAAGAAATTAACATGGGTCATCAAGCCCCAAACCGTGCACTGTACATAAGCCAAGTTTCTATCATCCATTGCATTCAAAGGTACTTGGTCTACCTAGATGGAAAGTGATCATGATAATATTTTTAAGACATGCAATGCACAAAATTAGGTGATAGCCACTGAATAAAAACCCCCTTCTTCTGCCAGCAAAACTCTCCCCGTTCTGAGAATTCAAAAGTCAATGACAGAAGAACAATCAAGAGAAAAAGCTCAAACTCAATCCTTACCAGCCTACTACGGGATGAATAGGGAGAACAGGAAGTGGGACTATTTTTTCACCTCTCAGTTCAGGACCCAGGAATAAAAAGGGTGTCTCTTATCTAAGACAGGAATGCAAATCCAATGTTTACAATTAGAAGGTTGTACAGGCTTTGTAATTGACAAAGAGAGAAATATGCTCTGTCCAATGAAAATGGCACGATAAATAAATAGAAGAAAAAAATGGTCACAAGTGAACAAGAATTAAATAGTTTTCATATGTAGATATCTTATTGAATATTAACACTGACATAGTTATAAGTATTTAAATATGCATAGAGTAATCATTAATAAAAATGTGTTGAAAACCTTTCTCATCCACAAATACACTAAAACCATCGTTTTGATGGGGAAAAATTAAAGGTCAGGTGGACAATACACAAAAACAAAAAAACAACAAATAACTTCTACAGCCAACTTAAGTTGAGGTCAGGTAAATAACTGAACATTCTGGGCATTATTAAGAGCAGATAATACCCAAATTCTGGAAAAGATAACATGTGCTGAACATATGACTTTGAGATATTTCTGAGCCATAAAATCATAAAACAAGAGTAAAACAGGAATTTAGATCTTTTTCATGTAGAATTAAAATAATCCAAAACGTAAAACTTTTGAAGTATAGGGAGTAACACTAATTTAAAAATTCCTGATTATTGGATTCTCGATTCTAGATCTAGATTCAAACCTGATAGTAGCATTTTTGTATTAAATATGTAGATCTAATAAAATTGTGCCACTAGAGAACAAGACAAAAGAATTTTAACAAAAGTTATTTGAAATGGATTTATAAGCCCAAGAACTTATTATTATAGGCTTAGATTCAGCACAGAGCATAAATAAATGAGTGAAAAGAAATCTTGACCTCCTATACGAAATTCAGGGACCTGCAAAATATTGATATTGGCATGCAAAAACCTGATGACTTAATTTTTTTAAATTTATTTTCATTTCATTAATTGGTAAAGCCATATAATATAAATGTTAACATATAGGGTGAGGCAAAAAAGACAAAAAGAATGTTCCTATCACTCTCAATTACTCTGAATTTCTAAAACTTAAATTAACCAATGGTATTTCAACTAATTTGAAAAATATCAATAAAAAATGAATCCATTATGCAGCTTTAACCATACATACTGTCTTTTACTTTTACATAAGGAGAAGGTGTCAAGGCATCAAAGCATTTATATAGTCGCTTTGCTACTTCTTTACACATATTTTCATTTAGTCTATTTTCTGTCACCTTGTAATATAAGGAAAGTTTTAATTTCAATCATTACAAAGATGAGCATTTGTAATGCATTAAAACATCTTTATGTATCTATATAATAATTTTTAATGTCTTCGTGATATAATTTATATTCCCCTGATAAAGCAATGTTCAAATTTTTAAATAATTGTAAATTTGAAAAGTATGCTGAGTTTGATTTTAATCGGGGGTTTTAGCATTATATAAACATTATTTTTTTTTATTATTACCATTATTGATAACTTCTTAGTCAAAATTATGGGATATGAAAACAAATATATGCCAAGATAAAATAATGACATATAATATGCAATTGTGCAAGAAAAAAAAAAGAAAAGAATTATTTCATAAAAAAAGGTAAAGACTTTGAGGGGAACCATTGCCATCAGGTATAGAGCATGAAATCAACAAATTAGTGGGCTTTGAACGATAAATAAACAAAAAAATAACAGATATGAATAATCAACATTGCACAAAGTTCTGGACATTAGGTGAGTTTTAATTAAAAGAATGTATTTGTATTACAGTAGTGACCGCCTAACATCCCGCTCCTTGGGGAAATGAAACAACGGGATCTTAGGTAGACCGGGATCGTAGGTGGACGGCGAAGGAGATGACTTATACGGCTGTCAGTGTCATTCAGAATCATATCCAATCAGCGACAAACCCCTAGGGAGACAAGTTTGTTTTCACCATGCCAATCACAAGACATATCTTGCTTTGCATCTTTATATATATTCCCACGCAAATGGCATGTTTGCAGGTTGCTTAAATCTAGAGCATCTTATCCACTCCTTGTTAAGCAGTAATTACCCGACATTTCAATTAAATTTGCTCTCTAATCTTATGATATTAAGTAACAATGTGCCAATTTAACCCTTTCCTGCATAATGCGACCGTTTGTGACTGCCAAATGTTCCTGCCTCGATGTCTAATGCGACCTGACGCGACTGCGAATTTGCTTTGCCTCGATGCCTAATGCGACATGATGCATCTGCGAACTATACATACTTTTCAAACAAAAAGGATGCATGGATACTCTTCCGAACGGAAGCTGTAATCGATACTGTAGCATAAAGCGAAAGTTGAACTCTCTGGTACAGAAAACTATGTATTTTTATCTGCTCACCTTTCTTTGTTATCGGAAGTTGAAGTGCGAGTTACTGACAAAATGAAACAAGCGCCTTGGTGTGAAATCTTTCCAAGATCACAATGGCCTCTGAGTATCTTCAGTCGCTTGTTATTGATAATGAATTTGATAGAGAAGAGGAATATGACATTGAAATATATCCAGGTTCTGATTTGAGTGATAACGATGAAGAAAGTGATGCATCGAGTAGGCCTAGATCTAGCGCTAGCAATAGCGAAGAGTGGACAAACGATCTGACTCGAGTGACAGGTTAGAACCATTTGTGGAATATGCAGGCCCTATCCGTGATTTGCATGATGATAGCGAGCCTCTGGATTATTTAAGACCATTTTTTCCTACTTCCATGATAGATCTATTTGTGGAGGAGACAAACAAATATGCTGAGCAGCAACAAGTTTTGAAGGGAACTTGTAATCTATATTGGAAACCGGTCACAGCTGATGACATCTCCAAATATCTCTACACCTTCATTGTAATGGGCCTTCATCTTCTCCCTGAAATAAGGCTCTATTGGTCATCAGATCCTTTCTGGAGGGTGTCTGCAATTGCTGATGTGTGGGGGTCGACAGCGATTTCAAAAGGTCCATCAATACATTCACATAAACGACAATGTCGCCCAGCTGCAAAGAGGAGATCAGCTATTTGACCCGCTGTACAAAGTGCGACCCACATGCTCATCAGTGTACAGACCTACACAGAACTTAAGTGTTGATGAGGCTGTGTTAGCCTTTACGGGTCTGTAAGCTTTCGCCAGTATATACAAAACAAACCGACACCATGGGGGTTCAAAGTTTGGTGCTGCGGAGAAGCCAGCAGTAACTACTTACTAAACTTTCTGGTGTACATGGGGAAGAAAACAACACATTTAACCAATGGTGTTGGCTTTGATGTAGTTACAAACAGTGTTCAGGAACATTTGGGGAAAAACCATACTGTTTACATGGACAATTTCTTTTTGTCACCAAAGCTCGTGGAAAATCTTCTGCAGTTAAAAACTTGCTGCTGCGGAACATTACGCACCAATTGAAGCGGATGATCTCTACCAAAAGACTCTAAACAAAAAAAAGGAGAGGTCAAGATGAAACAGAAAGGGTTGATGGTGGCAGTGCAGTGGACAGAGACAGGTTAATGCGCTGTCCACAAATTGTGATCCAGAAATGAAAACCGTCCAACAGCGTGCAAAGGCTGGCAGATCGACGTCAAAATACACGCTCCAGTCTTGGCTTACAACTCAGCAATTTTCGGCGTAGACCTGAATGACCACCACCATGCATACTACAATGTTGGACGTCCAGGTACTAAATGTGGAGATATCTTTTGAATTATCTTATTCAAATCACAATCATTAATTCATACATCCTCATGAGACATGCTCGCCCCAACGACAATCGTGCTCCAGTCTCCCAAAACCATTTGCTGTTTCACAGGCAGCTGGCCAAGTTGTTGTTAACAGCTTCAACTTCAGCGTCAACAACTTCAAGAAGGGCAGCAGACATCCCATCTCTAGCTGGTGCGCATCGGCCTCAGCGCAAATCATTCTCTGCTAAAATTGCCAGGCCGTAGACACCGCTGTTACCAGTGCGCTCAGGAAAACAGAAAGGTGCCCAGCTGCTGCACTTGGGAAACCATAACATGCTGCCCGCTTTGTAACATACATCTCCATGGTGGCCACTGCTATTCTTAATTTCATGAAGACCTTAAAAACTAAATGGACTGATACAAACACTGGATAAAGTAATGAAGGCAAAAGAAAAGATGTGAGTTTTTCCATTTTTTCCACTTTAAGTTCATTTTTAAGAATAAATTCCACATAAAACATATAACACCCATACATTTTCTGAAAGTTTATTAATTTCTGCATATTAGTATTATGCATATTTTTTCATGTAAAAATATTAGTTGTAACATACAGGGATCTAAATTGCAAAATTTTTCAACCACTGAAAAATCACGTGTTCCATGATCAACTATTTTCCACCCGATACCCCTTCATTTTCAAATGGAAAGTGTTAAAATTTCCATTTTGACAATATAATTTAAATGAATTTCTGTCTTTTTTTCGCTCTCCTTCT
>JAOWAY010190496.1:0-10236 GCA_028565895.1 Goniobranchus geometricus | reverse complement strand
ACAGAGAAGTGAATGGCGTGTCATGGTCGCCAATGTCTGCCTCAGACCTGGTACTTGATGAATGAATGAATGAATTTTAAGAAAACGACCCCAAAGATTGCACCTCGTTCGAAACTTCAATGCTCTTCCATCTGGTCACTTTTTTCCCCGAGGTCTTTAGCCGCTAGATTAGGAAATTTTAAGACAATGTACTCTTTCTTGCGAAGCTACCTAAAGAAGAAGCATTCTGATTACATACGCATTACATGGCTAAGCTCATCAATTCATCTTTTGACTGTAACATCGGTGCTTTTGAAATAGTAGCACTATCCACTCTCAAACGACGACAACAACAACAACACAACAACAACAACAACAACAACAACAACAACAACAACAACAGCAACAAGAACGACAGCCACAACAGAAGTAGCAATTATGACAACTAAAGGGGCAATTAAAAAGCATACCATGATTCCCACCCCCAAAACAAAAAAGTAGAACAAAACAAACATACAAAGATAAAACGAAACCAAAACAAAAGCGATTGCTTTAAGTGCATTAGGCCTTTGTAGAATTTTCATAAAATTCAGAGAAAGAAATGATAAACAAATTTTCACAGCAAAACCTTCCTGAGTTCCAATTTGCAATAGAAAACAACTAAAAACACATACAAAAAAAAAAAACCCAAAAGAAAACAAAACAACACTATCAGTATTGGAGCTGTGAAGGCTCGCTGATTTAGTGCATGTCGTCCAGGAGATTTTTTTTATTGATTGAGTCAAGGAATTAGGCTGTAGTGAGACGAGGATATTAAAATGTAAATATCAGCAAAGATACTGAATAGCTCTTGCAACAGGATCAAAAAAAGATAAATCGCCCATCTCATAGAAAACCAATTACCCAGAGAGCAAGCAAGAAACAGACAAACAATTAAATGACAACAAAATATAAAAAAAAGAAAAAAAGAAAAAAAGAAAAAAATAAAAGTAAAAAAAAAAGTCTCAACTATATATGTGTATAAGTGCAAGGGGTTTTGCATTAAGATTAAGTTGACAACACTTGGCAGCCACAGGTGAGACGAAGCATGAAGGCGGGAGTCGAGATGAAATGGGGTGAGATGAGAGGAAGTGAGATGAGATGAGGTTTCGGGAAATGAGATAAGATGAGCCAAAGCTAGATGATTAAAATTGTGATGAGATGAGATGAGATGATATGAGATGAGGGGACATGAGATGAAAAGAGATGAGATGAGATGAAGTGAGAATAGATGAGCAGATGATAGGATGTGAGATGATGATGAGATGAGATTTCTTTATGAGATAAGGTGAAATGAGATACGATGAGATGAGAGGAGATGAGTTAGGGTAAATTTTTCAAACCAAACCATCCAGGGATAGCAGTAGCCATTTCCTCATTTTTATTTCAATCCACTCTTTATTATCTGGCAGACTGCGGTAACTCGCTTATCATGTTTGTAGCGCGATCTGTTTGACGTCAGTTCTTGTCACCATTTTCTTATTTCCAGCGCTAGGGAACACACTTAAAACGTCAGGTGTCACACGTTAAAGTACAAATCAGGCCATAAGAATGGTGGCGATCTCTGGTCAATAGAAGCAAGCTGTCGCCATACTTGTTACGGCGCACAGTTAACTTTCGTTCCAGGTTGAATAAGCTTGAAATGAGGTAAAGGGCCAATTTTCACTGTCGAAGCAGTAATGACTGTCCTCTGCGTAATGCGTCTACATAATATGATACATGTGTTTATAGTGTATCATGTCCCCGTTACTTTAATGTTGTTCTTTCAGTATCTTAAAATCTATCACATTAGGTACCGGTACATAATGATATGTGAAAAAAGATCCGAATAGCCTGTCACCAAGACAGCCCCATAATCTGGATGAGCAACGGGAATCTGTATAAGTACAATGATAATGATTCTGATAAAGATTTGTTAACACTATGAATTTTTACTGGAATAAACAACATTGTTGAGGAAATAAAGCCAAGGCGATGGAGATGGTTAGGACATATTCTGAGGATGAGTAAGACCAGACATCCTCACACTGCCCTGAGATGGGCACCACCGGGCAAGGGGAAAAGGGGAAGACTATTGGGAACTTGGAGGAAGACAGTTGAAGCCGAAATGGATGAGATTGGGAAAATCCTGAATGAAGTCAGTTGGCTTGCACAAGACAGAGAAGCATCTAGGACTCTTGATGTTGCCTCATTCTCAAATGGGAGTGAAGGAGAATGATGATGATGGATCTTTACGTAATATATCTCCTCCTCCTCAAGTGGCGTGTCTTTTCCAGGATGTGGTCTTCATGACTGCCATCTTGAATTTTTCTCTGTCCTGCGCCATCTTTCCTGTAGTTATGATATCTGTGTGCGGGTTTTCTTGGATGTCATCACTCCATCTTCTCTTAGGTTGTCCTCTCCCTCGATTACTGGACATCTTTCCTTCCATTATGATTCTTTAAAGGCTCTGGTGTCTTTTTAGGTGGCCGAAGAAGGTCCACTTTCTTCTCTTTATTGTTGTTGTGAGCCAATCTCCTTCAATATTTAGTTCTTTCAAAATTGATTCGTTTGTTCTTTTTTGAAGCCATGATATTTTGAGGCTTTTGGGATAGCACTTTAGTTCAAAGCTGGATAGCATTGCATCAATACTAGTGCTAATTGGCCATGCTTTACAACCAGATGTGGCTCTTTGGAAGATGGAAGTTCTTAGTGTCTTAATCCTTGTGCCTTTGCTTGTTCCATGCCAAAGGGCTTTCATTTGCCTCAAGCGGCTGTAGGGCATTGACTTTTTATAAATATAATAAAAACCTCAAATTTCATTTTCATTTTCGTCATCTCTAGATAAATGACCTCTTCTTTGCACTCATCTATGTCCATACCAAATATCAAACCGGTTCGATGATCTAGTGGTAGAGCGTCCGCCTCGGATCCGGATGGTCCCGGGTTCGATCCCAGAACAAGTCATACCAAACTTTAAAAATGGCATTCTAGAAACTGTCTGGCTTGGTGCTAAGCATATGAGAACAGTTCTAAGACTGGTCGGTTCGGTGTCAGTATACTGTGACCGGATGAGTCACTCGAGTTGTGTTATACTTTATGGCTCATGTGTGGTAGGACATAAGCATGTCAAAATAGCACCGTCGCTGATGTTGAAAGGTGACGTTAAACCCACAAAATAACCAAAATACTAACATCAAAAATAATATTATTGTATAAATTTTTTTTCATGTCTTTCATCTGCTCTTAATTCCCCATACATCCAGTGATGTAATTATTACTTTTTTTTGTGGTCTCGTTTCAGATTTTAAAATTTCATCTTAGCACTGACTAAACGGAGGGGACGGATTCAATCATCAGTGGCCATGAAGATCACCGTGGAAACGAACCACCACCTATTCGTCGTTCGAATCTTACTCGTTTTATCAACAACTTTACGACTGGTGGAGTCGTGTAGCTTCCCAGAGTCTCTCATCATGGGAAGGGACGATCCACCTTGGTTTAGTCACGTGATGGACGACGGTTCACGTGACGTCAAATATTTCATCCGGCGGAGTTTCTTGGAAATACATAATGTCAGGAACAACAACCGCTACCACACCAGATGGAAGTGTCTGATGGCTTTACAGGACAAACTGTTACTTAAACGACAAGACCACCGAGCTAATGAGTTCTATACCTGCGTCAGATTCTACATCCGAAGTCCTTCCATTGTGCAGATAGCTTGGTCCAACGAGTCTAAGATATTCGACATCGGCCATTGTGACAACGATCTTCTACATCTTGATCCATGGCCGCTGGTTAGGTTCCAAACTCTTGACACAGACCACAGCCAATGTCCGTTTAGCGGAGGCTACGATCTAAAAATCACGGACAACCAATACGGCCCCAATGGCTGTAACTTGTTGCATCGACCTATGAGAATGGAAGTGGAATGCACTGGCGGTGAAGGTGTCATATTTGATTTTACGTCAAGCAATTGTTTACCAGATATCAAAATGCACCATACGCAGTCTACCTTATGCGTAGCGAGTTGGCAATTCGAGGGGTATCACTTCAGTGTCTTGAGGAAGCACGAGGATACACGCTTGTGGTGTCTGGCGATTCCGATCGATCGCGGAATAAAGGTCAAAGGTTATTTATACAGCGATCTCATCTGTCATGGGGGCAATATCCAAGAGGCTGGAAAGGGATTATCCGTGTCTCACGACGCTTTGAAATATTTTACCCTTGATCTACATCAACGGAATTATCCGACGCTTTGTGAGGATGAATACACCGAGTGCTCATCGGTAGAGTGCAACGAGTATTTCAAAAAGGAGTGTAAGAAATCATGCAATGCGTGCAATGGAACGTCCCGTGTGAAGTCTTGCATGTTTCCCAAAAGGACTAAGGGTCAGTGGTTTTTAAAGAATTCCAATGATTTCACACACGTAGAGATGAAGGAAATGGAATTAACGATTCAGGGCGTGGGGCGTTTTCAGTGCGCCGCCTTTCCAGACAGCCCATCGCGAAAGTCCAGAATATACTCGACGGTGTCTGTTTACGACAACGGATGCCGTCCACGATTCACGTGCGTCAAGCTTCAGCTCCTTGCACCGTCTGTCATTCGTTACAGTCTCAGCCAAAGTTACGTCTGGCCAGCCGTGCAACAAAACTTTGGTCAAACGATATGCGAGCCTGACCGATTTCACGCTGACCAGCCCCCCGTCGAAGACCTCTACCGATCACATTCAGGTTCCGGAAAACCGATCATCGTGGACACCCCCGAACCCACCCCTGTAAACTGCAATATCAGCAACGTTCACACTTTAACCGCCACTTTGCCTGAAGGGTTCATATGTTCTGGAACTATGTTTACGCATTGCGAGGACCAAACCAAACTGCGACTTAATTTTGAGAGCTGTTCCGGGCTCATCGCGAGGAACACTGATTATAGATGTCTGGCTGATTATGAAGGTCATTACTGGGAAAGGATTTTATTGGTGCAAAACGTTCAGGATCAAGCGGATGCTATGTGCTTTGTGTTTAATCGGTTCAAGCCCGACGAAGCATACGTTATGGTGGCCGGTGAATGTGACCAAAAAGCTTTTAACTTTGCGAGGGCAGGGGTGCGAAAGCCGATTTTAGCCCTCAAATTCCGCAAAGATGACGAGCTCTGTCGATCAGTACCCCCCACGGTTCTTCCTTCTACCACTGCCGAAGGCAGTATGGGGCTGTCCCACGATGTTCAACCATTGGCCTCTGGGCGCTCTTCGTCTTATAGTAACCGGACACATGCTGACCAGGGTCATCAACATTCACCAATGTCCGTTTTAGTGACCATTTCCCCACCCGAAAAATCTGACCGCCGTAAAGCAGGGGAAATGGGTGGAGCCTTTTCTCAATCTAAGACACAATACGGCACTGATGGGTCATCTGAAGATTCGAGAAATCATGCCAAGGCGTGGTCAATTCAACCGGAAGTTGTATTTGTTCTTTTGAGCATCAGCTGTCTTCATAGAGTAGTCAGCTGCTGCAGTTAGCGACACACGAACTGAATGAGTATTCTGAGTATTTAGCGTTTTCAATTTACTATTCGAAAAAAAAAGTGCGGTGTGCTGTATTGTCAAATTCCTCAACGTCTAGGAAGGTAACAACAAAAGACGGGGAAGAACACAGGAAATTGGAAAAGGGAAGTGGAATGAATAATTTTGTCAGCAAATTTGACTCTCGACTTTTATGTCAAGTAATTTCATTGTTATGTGTCTTGTCTCAGAGAGCACGGGCGCTGCGGGCTTCCAAGAGCCCTTTGCAGCGTGACACAGAAATTACAGAACCTGACGCCGTTTAGCCCCTGGTAGCAAAACGGTAAAAGGCCGCAGTCTTTTGCAGCTGTCGGCGGTCCCCATAGAGACAATTCTCCAGCGTCGGACTTCTCGGAAGCCACCGCGCCCGCTCCTCCTCGAGCGACGGGCAATCCCGAAGCAGAATATGCAACGGGGTCTCAGATGGGCTACCACAATTGCGGCAGGACGGATTCCGCCGTGGATCGATTCTGTTAAGATGAGCGCCAATACCAGTGTGACCGGCACGCAACCCAAACACAGCGGTCTGCTCTCGGCGGATGAGCGTCGTCAATACGTGTGTGACTTAAAATAAATTCGGATGGATCCTAAGTAAAATACCATTTCCTTGGACATTGACCATAAAGTCTAATTGGTCAGGCCTACTCTTTCATAGAATTATAACTTTTATTACAATGTTGACATTGATATTTTTCCCTGAGCTTTTATATAGCGCTAAATCCACTAAAATGTGCTCAAAGCGCTGTAAAATTATTTCCCCGACAGGCCTTTTCCAACCGAATTATATCCTCACAACTCCATGTGGTGTATACAGAGATGCGCCAATTCTACCGGCGCATTTGCTCTGGCATACTGGCAAGATCTTCATCTGCCCCTGGCCGGGTAATCAATAACACCTGAGTGGGGTGAGGAAAATGTGTGTAAAGAGTCTTTCCCAATGACAAAATAGCGCAACGGCGCAGCCCGGCCTCGAACTCTAAACCTGGCGGTTACAAGTCCAATGCCTTGACTCCAAAGCAGCGCCGCCATAAGACTGCCATGTCTGGCAATGCTTGGGTCTTAGCTGGTGCTCGAAATCGGCATACGGTGTCCTGACTCGGAGGCGAGTTTTTTTTTTTCCCACTATGTTCGCGCAAATATAGGTCATGCATCCTGGGATAGCCCAGCGCGATGGGAAAAGCCTCGTCGTGGCACCCCGATTTGTTTACACATGGTAACAGCGCACGTTGTACAAAATGGGTTATCGCCAATTTACAGAGTCTGAGCAATTAAAGGCAACTCATTGTTTGAAAAATTGTTAAAGTGAATCCTGGGGACTAAGATTTAGAACTTGACCAAAGCCTTTGATATTATTTTGTGAGCGTAGATTCTAAATCTAGATCTAGATCTAGATCTATGCTTCATCTGGACAATAGACCTAAATCTAGATCTATGATGAGGCGACTTCATTTGGGGTCTCAACATAGATCCCAAAGCATGATTGATCTATACATGCATGATAAAGCTTGAGCATAATGATCAAGGGGTTTTTATATTGAATCATTTAATTAGTAACGTTTTCAATATTGTAAAATGATACCATTTTCCGAGACGTAGACTGCCTTTTGCTCTTATTTGCGTGTTTACGGTAGATAGATCTATACGCCTCAATATAGATCCTGAGGCATTGTGGGATAATAAAAAAAAAAAAAACTATGTCAATGTGTACACGCTGGTACAATGTATACGTTATTTAAAAAAAAAAAGCTTACAAGAAGAAATTCCAGACAAGAGCAGAAAATTTGTATGAGAATATCGTGAGAATAAAGACCGGTACCTTTTGCTTTACTACGGCAAACGGGAATCTGGCAGGCAGTGACGTCATGGTAATGCCCCGCGCTTAAAATAAATTATTTGCTCGAACGATGTGACCTATATTTGTGCGAACATAGTGGAAAAAAATGCTCACTAGCGGGATGGAGTGTTGGTCGGATCAACCTACTGGATTCATTGGGAGCATCATTGCTAATTTATTCTTCTAGATATCTAGATCTAGATCTACCAGGAGGAAACGATGAAGATTTTAGATCTAGAATCTAGATCTAAATCTAGACTTTTTTGAAATATAAAGCTCTAGAATCAAGAGAGATCTAGAATCTAGATTCCAGATTGTAGTCTAGATTAGATCTAGGTCTCTGTAAGGCAAAATAAATGTAGGCTAATCTATCAACTTACCAACAGCAGCAAGTTTGGCGATTTTATAGTTGTTCAACACCAACTCACAAATTGAATTTAATGATGAGTGCAAATCCGTAGCGCTACATCAAACAATCTGGACCACATGCGACGTTTTAGTGCCAGGCAAATGTAAGCAATGCTGGGTCTGGCTTGAAATTTAGATTAAAATATTTGAAATGCTGAAACGTATTCGATCAGCGAAGTTTCCAAGTATCTAAGAGGAGTGGACTGCGGTGAACTTGATGATTAGAAAAGATCTACGTCATCATTGTGGATGTAAATATGGTTTGTTACAGCTTTCCGAAGTGAATCATAGGTATTTATTTATCTATTTAAATATTTTGACATTATAAGGTCCAAGTAAAAAAACAAAACAAAAAAACAAAACAAAACAAAAAAAAAACCACCCAAGACCAACCACTTTTTGAATAATCGGCTACTTTTGAGTACAACGCAGACAGGGATTGACAGAATAAAGCAGGAAGTAGATCGTTTGGAAACAGCTTTTTGATTTTCCATTTTTTCTGTAATAAAATTGTTATTTAAATCAAAATTCTGATCGAACCAAACAATATTTTTCAACTGTATAGCTACCACTCCAAGCGTTTTTTAGTCCTCCATCAATGTGCCAACTTTGGCAACCGTTGATTTCTTCGTTTTTGGAAGTGTAAAGCCACAGTTTTTTGGACTTATCTCCATTATCTCCATTATAGTAAGATGATGATGATGATTATTATCATTACTATTATTATTATTGTTGTTATTGTTATTATGATTATTATCATTATTATTATTATTATTATTATTATTATTATTATTGTCCATATTGTTTTGTGTGTTTCCATCGGGCGATGTCCTTGTTGTTTTGTGCGTTTCCATCGAGCAATACCCTTGTTGTTTCGTGTGTTTCCATCAGGCGATGTCCTAGTTGTTTTGTGTGTTTCCATCGAGCGATGTCCAGGTTGTTTTGTGTGTTTCCATCGGGCACTACCCTTGTTGTTTTGTGTGTTTCCATCGAGCAATACCCTTGTTGTTTCGTGTGTTTCCATCAGGCGATGTCCTTGTTTTTTGTGTGTGTTTCCATCAGGCGATGTCCATGTTGTTTTGTGTGTTTCCATCGGGCAGTGTCCATGTTGTTTTGTGTGTTTCCATCGGGCAATGTCCATACTGTTTTGTGTGTTTCTATCAAGCGATGTCCATCTTGTTTTGTGTGTTTCCATCAGGCGATGTCCATGTTGTTTTGTGTGTTTCCATCGGGCAATACCCGTGTTGTTTTGTGTGTTATACTGGTACTTCCACTGTTTCCTTATCTAACAGCAGGCTTACACCCAAGACATAAGGCAAGTAACAGCAATGGCCAATGGTCACGCCATGCTCTTCTGACGATCGTTTCCGATTAAAAGCCAAAAGACCTTTTTTTTAAAAAATTCGATGATGAATAAAGTGATATTGTAAGGGTGCATTTATTTTTTCATTTTTGATTTACTGTAGGTGTCAGTCTCTGCCACAAGACCATGCCGCAATGTACCGTAGCACCATTAGTCAAAAGGTTGATTCAAAAATGTTCATTTAAATTTTGACTCTGCAGAGCATTCTAACCCACGGATCAGCGGCCCTGTTTAAGGCGACCAAAAATCAGGTGTATTTCAAAGAGTTCATTGTGTTGCTTCCGGAAAACTGGCAGAGAAAGGACCATTATGAGAATGTGTCGGAACCCGGCGATGTCGATATCATCATCGACGTCCCTAATGAATCCTTTGGGGACAGACCTTACGTCTTACAATATACCCAGTGTGGAGTCGGAGGGATATTCATGCATTTGACACCAACCTACATCCTGAACGATTCTGTGAGAGGACGGTACGGACACCCAGGTAGGTCAAGGCCTTCCAGTTGTACTGGTGTCATTGACATTTTCTTCTCCTTGCTCTTGCTCTCGTTCTTGTTCTCGTTCTTGTTCTTGTTCTTCTTCTTCTTGTTCTTGTTCTTGTTCTTGTTCTCATTCTTGTACTTGTTCTTGTTTTTGTTCTTCTTCTTGATCTCGTTCTTGTTCTTGTTTTTGCGCTTGTTCTTGTTCTTGTTCTTTTTCTGTTCTTGTTCTTGTTCTTGTGCCTGTTCTTGTTCTTGGTCTTCTTGTTCTTCTTCTTCTTCTTTAGACTCATCCGAATCAGGAACGTTGTGTATCCTAATACGTTAGATCTATGGTTAATAAATCAAATTCAGCAACCACCCCATTCCAACGCACACTCAAAACATTTTGCACTGATTGCATTCACTCCAAAATAGATTTTGTTTTAGCTATTTTGATCTCTCGTACCACATGGAGGACTTTCTCCTAGCACTGAGAACTCTCTCGTACCACTGGAGGGCCCTCTCGTACCACTGGAAGGCTCTCTCGTACAACCAGGGCTCTTCCTACTAATTGAGGGCTCTCTACTACCAATCGATGCCTCTC
>JAOWAY010190385.1:0-10236 GCA_028565895.1 Goniobranchus geometricus | reverse complement strand
AGTCACAGTATACTGACACCGGGCCGACCAGTCTTAGTACTGTTCTCATAATGCTGAGCGCCAAGTGAGACAGTTACCAAAATGCCAATTTTTAAGTCTTAGGTATGACTCGGCCGGGGATCGAACCCACAACATCCTGCTTCCGCGGCGGACGCTCTAACCACTCGACCATCGGATCAGTCCTCCTTTACCTATATTTGAGTACTCAAAGACTAAACAGCACAACAACACGGCCTGGCTTCAAACTTGGAATCTCGCGGTTACAAGGGGAAGCCTTGACCCCAAAGCCAGGCTGTCAGTTTCCATGGCATGCCTAAGAAATGATAGAAGTTGAGAGGCGCAGACTAATGATTGACAGTTTGTTTAATATATTGACTGAATTTCAATTACTAAACCTATGCCTCTGCTTTTTTTGTTTTTCACAGTACAAAGGTATTTATAAAATCATATTATTATGAATACCTGATCAAATTCCTCATTTCAGAGACACCACCCATTTGGAGATAGAACCTTTCACCATCCTTGGCGTTTGTGCTGGTCTCATTCCTTACCCACATCACAACCAGTCACCAAGAAACACTTATCAATGTGCCATGGGAAAACAAGCCATGGGTTGGTTTTACATTTGATTTTGGTTCATGACTAGTCATTGTTTTGTTTTGTAGGCTGACTGTTAGGTACATTCTCTGTGCTACATTGAAACTTTAATGAAAGGAGATAGAATATTATTGATGCACAAGTTGAATGTCCTTTACCATACATTTGTTGTCCACTTGATTTTGAGGATATAAGAGAAAGCATGAAGGGGCATTATATTTAAGGCAGTGATAATATCAACATTGGTCTTGTAGAAAGCATGTAAGGGAATTATATTAAAGGCAGTGGTAATATCGACATTGGCCCTGTTCAAACCAGCCCAAGAAAGCTTCAACCATGACCCAATTTGGCAAGGGAAATTTCCAAAGGTCTAAATATAAAAGTTGCTTTGCCATGACAGAAGGCAAATTGAAATGGTCAGGTGAACATGTGAAAGGCAATGCTAAAACTGTTTGTACGCCCTTGAAAGTCAAATATGTCTGCTATATACCCAGTGAGAAAAATGACATTTGCATTCCAAGTCTGCCTGAATTCAGCTATGTGTATGCATATATATTTAAGTTATGTATAGTCAAATTCCCTATACAGCTGCCAATCTTAGTCAAAGAATGAAATGAGCAAACAGAAAGTTGCAGTGTTAGGGAGAAATGTGGTGTGATATGGAGAATGTTGAGGATCTGCCAGGGGAAAAAATGTGAGTCGTTGACATGCTTGAAGATCTAGGAATGAGGGAAGCCAAGCTTGATAAAAATTCTCCAATATGGATAAAATGCAATCTTTAGCACATATATACAGAGACAGCTATAAAGAAAAAAGTTCTTGATTTGTCGTACAGAGGGAGATGAGCTCATGGAAAACAAAGGGAATTATCTGGAAATACATTAAAAAGAAACAAACAAAACAAAACAAATTTTTTGAAAAAGAGAAAAAAATGGATAGGGCCTGGTTTTATTCTGTTTCTTTTTTTCCCTGTGTATATATATGTGTGTATGTTTGGGGTGGGGAGAGGAAGACCTAAGAGAAGATGGAGTGGTGACATCCAAGAAAACCTGCACACAGACATCATAACTGCAGGAAAGATGGCGCAGGACAGAGAAAAATTCAAGATGGCAGTCATGAAAGCCACATCCTCGAAAGGACACGCCACTTGAGAGAGAGAGAAGGGGGGATTAGTGGATGTCACAAGTGAAGCTCAAAAATATTGATGAATAGCCCTTTTTTTCCCTAAAAGTGTTTCATTAATCATTACCTAATCTTACTTTTTTTTTTTAAAAAAAAAGGTATCTTTTCATATCACTGTTATGAATTTATTTTAAGCTCTAGGTCTTTGCATTTTTACTGCAAATGTTTGCAAAGTATGTGTTCAATTTTTAATCTTTTTGTTTGCAATTTTCAGTGTTTTAAATGCAATTTTTACCATTTATTTGAAAATGCAATTTCCCCGGGGACAGATGAAGAGGGCTTCAAGATGAATCCTTGTACCATTTAGAATTTCATATTGACATCAATGTACAAGGCAAAAAATAATTTTGGTCATGAGAAATGTTTTCATGAAAGCAGCTATAAAAATGATTGAGCCAGTTGTAAAGGGTTTGTTTCATGTTATGACATTCCCACATGGATTTTCAGTGACCCACCTTATGAAGTGTATAATGGAAGATCATCGCTTGGTGGCAGCAAAGGTTATGAAGTATAAATATAATTTTAAAAACAGAATTTTTGTTTTTTTAATAGAGCTCCCAATCAGTTTAGTGTGATGGAGGCACTGTACAAGTGCTCCCCTACAAGTCAATCAAATGCCTTCTGAACTCTATATGGAGTGTGCAGAGATGCATTATTTCCCAGGCGTTCTTACTCTAGCATAATGACAAGATCCTCCTTTGCCTATGGTCGGGTACTTAATAACACTTGGGTGGGGTGAGGAAATATATGTAAATAGCCTTTCCCAGGGACTAAACAGTACCAATTGATGGCCCAGATTCGTGCTCAAAACTTATCAGTTACAAATTAAGGACCTTGACCCCAAACCCACGCTGCCACAGATTTATAAATGGCTTAATCTTCTTAGAAATTAATGCTCTTTGGAATTTCTGCTCTAATTGCCTAATATGCTTTTTCACCTTCATTTTACCTTCACCTTCATCTTCGGATATGGCCGTAACCAAATGTTTACAGAGAAATTGAATAAAATTTTGATGAAATATTAAAATCATGGGAAAGGCATTTCAATCTAAAAAGCTGCCGGATGTCCACACTAAATCTGGCATATCTGATCTTATTTCTGTTCACAGGCACCATTGGCTACAACCAAAGAAACAGAATAGACACTTTGCTCTACTCTCTGGCATATCCACAGGCACCACTGGTCAAATCAAAGGTTTGAAATTAAGTTTCTAGGTTTTTTCTATTTGAAAAAAGAAGAGGGAGACAGAGAGAGAGAGAGAGATGTGAGAAAATCTGTGAATCACAACATCTATATATCAACATGTGTTATATAAAAAGAGAGGAAGAGAATGAGCACCATATGTGGACAGCCTGAGACGAAGGGATGGAAGATGACAGCCGTCAAGCCTATTCATGATAGAAATCATG
This sequence comes from Goniobranchus geometricus, assembly GCA_028565895.1. Classification (NCBI taxonomy): domain Eukaryota; kingdom Metazoa; phylum Mollusca; class Gastropoda; order Nudibranchia; family Chromodorididae; genus Goniobranchus; species Goniobranchus geometricus. The sequence goes on along the minus strand of JAOWAY010190385.1, from coordinate 7,047 downwards.
ATATATTTAAATGACATAGTTTTGCTTAAATGTATGACAACCTCATCTCCGCCACCCCCACACTTTTTTTTTTTTTTAATCAATTCTTCGCCTCAATCCCTTTATACTTATCTCATGTCCAATAGACCATTGAACTGATCCACTTTGACAAACTGCCCGCTGGCCAAAATGCCACAGTTGCTGTCATGAGTTATAGTGGTTATGACATCGAAGACGCCTTGGTCCTTAATAAGGCCTCCTTAGATAGAGGTGAGTCTGTATCCTGTAACTGTTTAATATTTTTCAAGGTATCTCTCAAAAGAGGCATACTTCAGTGATTTTGGAGTTTATTTAAAAAAAAAAAAAAAGTAAATAAAAACAATTCCGATTTCAACTGACATCGAGGGAATTGGTCTCTTGTAAGAAATTAATCTGATTAGCTATCCTTTAGGCTTAGAATTAGGTGCAAAAGTATTGTGGTGTGTTTTTTTTTTAAATCTCTGTAGAGGGACCTACAGGCATGTTCTTAAGCTATTCAGATCACCTGTCATATCCAGATCTAATGCAGCTCAGACATCTGTTTCATCTCTTGTGCCGCTATCTTCAATTTTTTTCCTCAATTTCTACAATCTTGTGATCTTTAGGTCTGCCAAACTTTATCACTGATCAAGGACTGACATAAATGTTGTAAAATACAGGGTGTTCCACATAAAAGGCAACTCATGGGGCTCAGTAGCCCATTCAATAGGCTTCAATGCATGCCATAATCCCATCATTAGATTATCGTCCCTTGTTTAACGTTTGTACGTAAGCACTGAAATTTCTGTACAATTCGATACTTATTGATCAAGTTTTTGTCTGCTTGTCTCTTCCTTCTCTTTACCAGATAAAAGTTATGAAATAATTCCATTGTCATTTTTTAAAAATTCAATTAATACTCATTATTCAGCTTTATTTTGTGTTCGTCGACATATTAATGTTAACGTCGAGGCCACATTTTAAAAATCAGTAACATGAGACGTAGATCTCACTAGATCTAGATTTAAATTCTAGATCTAAATCTAGTGCTAGATCTAGATATGTCTAAATTAGGGTTTAGTTCTAGAATCAAGGTCTAGATCTGCTGAATTTGTTGCTCTCCTTTTCTTATTCATATCAATTACATCTATTTAGATTAGATCTGTGGTCATATCATCTCAATATTCCACTGAATTCATTTTGAAAATCTAGACTTTTTTCATGATATGATAAACTGGATAAGCAAGTATCGAATCGCAGATAACACAACTGTAGATCTAGTCTAGTGGTTATAAATTTGTTGACGCCATGTCTTTGTACGTACATTCAACATGAAGGCCCATGACACATACGCGTGGCTTGAACCAAATGAACGCTAAAAAAAAAAAGGGACCCATGCACTGTGTTTTATATGGAAGACACTGTTTAATGATGTAATGTAATGGTTCACTTAAATCTTATATGTATGTGTCATAATTTTGTTGGTTAAGATTTCATGTCACTCTCAGAGGCAGACAGGTAATTGTTTATAATTTTTTTACTTCAGAATTTTCAGTGTCTTTGAATTTTATTTGTTTCCAATTTCATTTCCCTCCAAGGATTTGGAAGGTGTCTTGTATATAAAAAACAGACGTGTGCTGTGAAGCGTTATGCCAACCAGACCTACGACCGAATCTTGGGACCCAGGGTTGATAGAGACACCTTTAAGCCAATCTACAAACACCAGCCACTTGACATTGATGGCATAGCTGCCCCAGGTGAGGTACTTTAAGGACTGGCTGAAAAACCTAGTAGCTACTGTTCTTGATTTAGATATACACATATAGACAATCAAATACATTCACCATGCAGTTTCATCTCTCCCCTACAAAAGAGCCACACTTATAATTTGTGCCATGCTTCTTCATTCTCTTGTTTATTATAGTAATTTTGTTTTTGTTCGCCAATGAATAATGACATAGTACACCAGCATCTCTTCAGTCCTCTATCATTCATTTTTAGTGAACTTTTTCTCCATTCATCTATTAGGTTATTTAAGATGGTTTTCTGTTTTCTTTTTAGAATTACTTTCTAGCATATTGTCACCCCATCTCTTCAGTCTTAACACAGAAGGGATAATAAACAACAAACCAGAAATACAAGGATTGCGTCTATGTGACTTGATATATGCTGATGACACTGTACTTCCAACAACACAAAAGGACTTGAAAAATCTTATTAAGTCAGAAAAAGATCACAGTGAGCAAAAGGGATCACACCTGAATATGGTAAAGACCAAAATCATGGACATAGAAAGAAGAGGCCAGAATTTAAAAAATAGATGGAGAAGAAATAGAAAGGGTGAACAGCTTTGAATATCTTGGTATCAGGATAGGAGCTAAAGGGGAAAATACTCCAGAAATAATAAGACTGGCAACGGCAACAACACAATTGAAAAATGATGGCTACTGTAATATGGAAAGGACAAAATACAAAGACTAAATTGAGAATCTTAAGTACAACTGTGTTCGCCATGATGACATACGTTTATGGGGCATGGACTATCACCGATCCCATGGCCTAGTGGTAGAGCTTCTGCCTCGGAAGTGGGAGGTCACGGGTTCGATCCCCCGCCGAGTCATACCTAAGACTTAAAAATTGGCATTAAAAAGGCCTTAATTCTGAAATTTTGGGTCAGTCTGTAAAAAGTACTCAAAATCAGTTTTTGGGGTTTTGAAAATGGTTTTATCTGTCAAAGTTTGGACTTAATCCAACATTACTTTTATTTTTTCCTAACACAGTCAGAGCAGTAAAGCAATGTGAATGAAGGTAGGTACGAATGTTTTAATCACGAGAGGTGATGCCGAAATAGACCGTTAGTTTCAGATAGTTTCAGAACCCTGGATTCGAAGAATGAAAGGTCTCCATCCACTCCCATGTTTCTCTTTTTGGTACTTAAATGTCCTTAAAAAGTCAGTTATTTTTTTTGTACAGCAGTGACATCCGGTCGCCTAAGACCCGGTTCTGTCTAAGGTTCTGTTTTCTTGGGAAATGGAATTTTTTTCTCTTTAAATTTGCCCCTTAAGATCCTACCCCCTTTGCCTAAGATCCCGCTTTTTTGAGATTGTAGTGTGTTCAATTAGACGAGGTGTCAACAACAATTTTTTCTCGCTTTTGTCTTTCGTCTCGGTCAAAACCATAAGAAGCTTGTGGCCAGCCACCTGAGCACAGGTAAGAGTCACCTGGTCACCCTACCAGGTTTAGGTATAATTGACAGGCGCCAATACATGTAGACTTTAAATTGGCATGTTCTTACTTCATATCATAAAATAAGAGAACAAATTTTATTGAAATGGGTAATTACTGCTTGAAAAGGAGTGTATCAATGACAATGACGTTTTAGATTTGCACAACCTACAAACACCCCATTTGCATGGGAGTATATTCAAAACAGGCAAAGGAAAGACATGTCTTCTTTAAGTTTGATTACGACCACGCCTCCATCGCGGTTTGATGCTGATGGGGTATGATTCTAAATGGCTCTGAGAGTCATATGAGTTAACGCCTTCGCCGCCCGCCTAAGATCACGGTCCGCCCAAGGTCCCGCTTTTTCGGGATGTTAAGCGGCCTCTTCTGTTCTACAAATATGTCTGAACCCTGTTATGCACAGCTATATCTTTCAATTTTAAAGTAGATGAACAATATTCTCAACAATTAGAATTTGTCTCGTCTTTGTTAAAGAGATAATTGTGATATCATGACTCAAAAAGAAAAATTACTTCCATTGTAGTGCGACTCTACTCTTTCTCTTTCCTTTTATGTTTTCTATACAGGAGTCAGAGTTGAAAACCGCCAGGTGATGGTGAACAAGGAGATGCCCACAGTCACCTCAGCACCACTCCAGTCACAGATTGGTCAGATGAACCAAACTGATTACAAGGAGACCCCCATTATGTGAGACTTAAGCATTTTATGTTGAATTAAATTTCATTTCAGTCTCTTACTTCCTCCCATAACAGGGGAGCACTGTCAACTAGGGTTATCTCAAAATAATACGGGACCACTACAGTCTAGGGTTATCTCCCATAACAGGGGAGCACTGTCAACTAGGGTTATCTCAAAAAAATACGGGACCACTACAGTCTAGGGTTATCACCCATAACAGGGGAGCACTGTAGTCCAGGGTTTTGCCCAGTAATAGGGAGCACTGTAGTCCAGGGTTTTGCCCAGTAATAGGGAGCACTGTAGTCTAGGGTTATTTCCAATAAAAGGGAGTACTATAGTTTAGGGTTATCTCGCACAATAGGGGAGCACTGTAGTCTATGGTTTTCTCCCATAATAGTCCAGGGTTTTCTCCCATAATAGGGGAGCACTGTAGTGTAGGGTTTTCTCCCATAGTAGGAGAGTACTGTAGTCTAGGGTTTTCTACCATAATAGAGGAGCACTGTAATCTAGGGTTTTTTCCTGTAATAGGGGAGCACTATAGTTGAGGGTTTTTTCCCATTATAGGAGAGCACCCTAGTCTAGGCTTTTCTCCCATAATAGGGGAGCACTGTAATCCATGGGTTATGGCTCTCATGCATGGAGGCAAAAGGCCTGGTTCGATCCAGATTTAGTGTTGGCATCTGAAAAATTAGATTTTCAGTCAATTCAATTCATTTCAAATCAATCTATTTTATTGTCAATTTCTGCACATGACTTTTAAATTAGATATATCTGTATGAATTCTAGGATTCAAAAGCATTGAAGAGAAAATGATTAGTTGGAAAGATTAAACAGTAATTGGAACTTAGAGAGAGACAGACAGACAGACAGTCAGATAAGATAGACAGAGAGAGAGAAGGAGAGAGAGAGAATGAGGAAGGAGTGTGGGGGTGGTGTGGTGAAGTTGAGGTAGAGATTCATGTGAATGCAATGGACGAAGTGAAAAAATAAGGAAAGATAGATGAATGATAGTTATTGGAAAGGTACAAATCACAGCACCATACAAACGGCTAATCCAAGAGCATGAATTTTGAAGACTGGCGAAATGTCTTGGGTGTATATAGAGGTCGGCCGGAAACAACAGAATTATTTCCTGGCATGTGACTGAGTCAGTCATTTTCTATGAAGAAGAGAAGATGTTTAGAAAAACCACCTTACAAATTTATGATTTTAAAGGCAGTAAAAAACAAGAAAGGCACAAGAAATCTCTAAGATAAGGACACATTCTTTCATAGCATCACTGATGACTTTATCTCTAAGGTGAGGACACATTCTTTCATAGCAGCGCTTATATCTTTTGAGCTTTTTTTATCCTTCAGGTACAAAGGTCCTGAGCCGTCGTACATCGAACGGGTTCTTATTACCTCCAATCAAGAAGAGTCATTTCTTATCAAAATGCTATTGCGTCAGACACGAAGACCCGAAGTTGGAGATAAGTTCAGCAGCCGTCATGGACAGAAAGGGTAAGGTATTCAAGAAATAAGTTTTATTTAGATTGAACGGTGGTTTGGACACAGCAGGAGATATGAGGAAGAATATGTCGGCTGAAGGGTGTTGAATATGGAAATTGATCACAAGAGAGGGAGAAGACGCCCAAAAACAAAGATGGTTTAATAGAGTTAAGAATAGCATGAGAGACTTGGCCCTTGAAGAGGACGACACAAGAGACCTCAAAGTATGGAGATGTGGCCTTCAGTCAAGCACCCACTTTTGAAACACTCTAGTACTGGACTAAAGCACCAATTTCTGGCAGTATTCACACATGAGGATAAGGAAATTAAGGATAAATAAAATGTGCTTTTTTATATTAATGGCTCTGGTGTCAAGGGGGTGAAATTAAGGATAATTAATATGTGCTTTTTATATTTATGGCTCTAGTGTCAAGGGGGTGTTAGTTTAGTCCCAGAATTCAATTAGGAACGAGGAAAAATATGATCTTGAAGAGTTTCTGTAATAATGGTGCACACTCCTTATAAGATTAAAAGAATGATAAACTTTAAATAAACCAAGAATAAATTTGAATATCTCCAAGTTATCCAAACCCATGCAGCGAGACTCTTTTTTTTTAAATCTAAAAGAGAAAGTGTTTCAAATCTTCAACTACAACTTCCCTAGCTCCCTGTAGAAAAAAAGAAGGATATAATAAATCTGCTGTTCTTGTTTATCGTTGTCTAGAATGCTCGGCACCTGCTTACCTTTCTGAACATTTCAAGAAAAATCAGTCAGTTTGAAGTTTGAGATCATGTTCTTATACAAGCTGTCTTATTATTCCCAGACCTAAAAATTATCTTCAATGAAAGATCATTTAGCCGTTTTTGACCCGTAATATGGAACGCCTTACCGCAGGAATTGAAGAGGTCATAATCTTGAAATTTTTAAGAAAAGTTTAAAATTTACCCTTTTTAGAACTGATGATTTGTAAAATGATATACATGTATTGTAATCTATTAGAACTTGATCCAATGATGTTTTGATGCAAGTAAGTTGTACTTGTGAATGTGGGGGTGGGTATTGTATCTTGTTTAGTGTGTAATTATTATTATTGTATTCAAAGCGCCAAAAGCTTTCGTTGTCTTCCTCTTCTTCATCTTCTTCAAACTGAATATGACTGCCAAAGAGCATAAAAAAAAAGTCTTATAGCTTGCCTTCAGGGTAAATTGGCAGATGGCCTATGTGAAGGAGTCCACGTCTTGACTATCTGACAGAATCAGAGATTCTGTTCTACAGTCTAAGTGAGCTGGGAAAGAGGGACTTTAGGTGGCAATCTAGGTGTGAATGTGGTACATCATAGTTTTGCCTTTTGTGTAGTCTGGTGTTAATATTATGGTTGCTCATGTGGTAATTATCACTTGGCATGTCGATTAGATTATTCATACTTTATATTCTACAGAATTGTAGCCTTAATCCTAGCCCTGTGTTTTTTTAGACGAATCCAAACTAATTTATGCATAGTTGTAGATATACTACCTGGAGCATAACTGTGTTGGATTTGGCACTATAGATGTGTATGTGATGATGATGATGATGATTATTATTATTATTATTATTATTATTATTATTATTATTATTATTATTATTATTATTATT
>JAOWAY010190274.1:0-10237 GCA_028565895.1 Goniobranchus geometricus | reverse complement strand
AGTCGGGCAACATGTTTCAGAACCAAGAGTGTGAAATCACCTTGATATTAAAGAAAACCAGATGAAGGGTATTGATCTAGATCTCTGTAGATCTTGCCAAAATAAAATGCTGGAGCTATGACTTCTCAAGATCAAATATATCTGGATATAAGTCATTTACATAGGCTTTATCTTGATCTTTATTCTAGTCTAGATTCTAAGTCCGAAATTTAGATCTTGGTCCGTGTTTCAGGACGGGTCGAGCAGTAAAAGATTCAGATCTCTTGCTCATAGGCCCTAGATCTAGACATAGAGTCAAAATCTAGTATGATCTACATCTATATATTTAGATCTAGATTTAGATCTCTTGCGAGAGGTGTGGGAGAAAGGTCGGGGAGTAATAGGGAGAAACAGAGACAAACAGATAGATAGAGAAGCAGAGAGATAGACAGGGAGCACGCATATTCATAGACACGGAACGAAAGCTAAAAATAAATCGGCTGCAATTTTATTATCCACAGGTTTAATACTCACACAGGACATGAAAGCTTTAATCATTGTTTCATCGGAGCGTTGCTTAAAAAAAAAATTATAATAATATCGTGATAAATTCATACAATATCTTTGACTTCACGTTTTACGACCAAAGCTTTTTTTTTTCTTTTCTTTTTTTCACGCTTCAAATACAGGTGTCCTGTATGTGCGCCACAATGGGAGAATGTTGTAAATATAATATAAGGGTAAGTTCATCGTGAACTCGGGACGCGGGACATCGCTCGCTCGAGTAAAATTGCACCGAATCGCCCGCGCGTGCAAAAGTTATGGCCGTTTCATAGTGATCGCATGCGACGCTGTGCTAAAAGCTTCGGGATCAACAGGTTGAATGAAGTGAAACACAGTATGCATTTGATCTTGAATCTAATGGCAAGGCAGTTTGTCAAAAAGAGATTTTGTTTTGCCAGAAATTGGTCTACTTATTAAGTACAAGGCAAAAATAAAAAAGATCATGCTTTTTAAATACAGCTGCCATATAGGCATCCATGTCCATGGCGTTCATAAAAAAAGCCAATTAATATTTTTCTTAGAGGTTTAGATCAAGAAATAAAGCTAACAGAATGAGCAACAGATCCAAAGCACAGCCAGTAATCTAGCCTTAAAAAACACAGACACCAAATTCCAACGTGTCAACACAAACTGTATGCAGTGTTGAAAAAATATAACTTAAGATCTCACTCCTAACTTGCCATCCAGACCATACTGTGCATTGACCATTTCTTTTATCACATGCCTTGAATGACTCGTCCCAATGATTATGATTCCGATATGGCGATGGCCCAATCCAGATTCAACAACACAGATCTACACCAACCAACCTAACAGATCTAAACCAACTAAACTAAGCGAAACAAACATGTTCCAACTAAAACAAATGACCGATGACAACACTACAATAGCATTCTTCTGAATACGTGGAAATTAACTTAACTCTCCCAAGTCAATCTTTAACATTTCTATTGATTTATCGGCCTCCGCCTAATAAAAAGAACAAGTTAACTTTCAATGATTTTTCTCAAGAAATCCAAGATCTTCTTGATATCTATAACATCGAAAGGAAAAATCGACCACTCTTACTCGGTGACATCAACGTCCACTATGACTCCACCAATAACAGCGACGTATTTGCCATGAAATCACTGCTTTCCAACATGCAGTTGTACCAGCTCGTTGACAAACCAACACACAGAAAGAACCACATCCTAGACTGAGTCATCACCGACAAGCAAGATATCGTTGAAAATATGTCTGTATTTCATAAGGCTATTTTGGACCATTACAAAATTACTTTTAATCTGAAAATCGATAAGCCGCCCTCATCAAAACCACGAGTCGTAACATCTCGCAACTGGAAACGTGTGGATAAGAACAAACTCGGTGATAACATCAAAAAACCAGTTCCAGTTATATTAAGTGACTCGGACAAAGTCACAGCTTGTAACAACCATCTGAGAACAATTTTGGACGAGCATGCACCCTTAACAACCAAAACTGGGGCTGATCGCCCATCGACACCCTGGATGACTCTAGAGATTAAAGCTGACACACGCTGAACCAAGGCAAGCTGAGCGACACAGGAGATCCAGCGGATTAACTGTCCCCAGACAATTGTATCAGGATATGCATAAGAAAGTGAACAATCTCATCATGTGTGCTAACGTGAGCATTATGATCACTTTATAACAACTTGTGTTACATCTAAAAACCTTTTTTTACACTCGCTGAAAATGTGTGGCAATGAAAAGACCAGCAGATTGCCTAATAATGTTCCAACTGATATATATTAGCAAACAAGTTTGGTACATTTTTTGTGAAAAATGTTATCAATGAGTAAAGACCTTGATGGTCAAAGTTTAGAACAACCACAGTTTGAGGAGTATATTGGTACACCTATGACAGAGTTTGAGGCTGTTACCAGTGATTTCGCTTTATCAATTATTAAGACTTCCCCATCTAATTCATGCCTTGAGTTCTCTTTATCAATTATTAAGACTTTCCCATCTAAGCCATGCCTTCTCGACACACTTCCATCGTCGGTTGTTCTAGAAAATATTGAGTGCTTAGCTGAAATTGTAACACTTATCATTAACATGACTCTCCAATCTGCAACAGTTCCAACATCCTTTAAAGAGGCGGTTGTGACACCTTTGCTAAAGAAACAAAATTTGTCCCCTGAAAATATGAAAAATTTTCGACCTGTGTCAAATCTGCCAATTTTGTCAAAATTGTTAGACAGAGAAGTCCTTTGTCAGCTTAGATATTTACATGATATATCATTGCACGAGCTGATTCCATGAGAGTCTTAGTCATTCTCTCACCTACATTTTGTTCAGGGGTTTTAGTTCTAGGGGCAGATTTTTTATGGCAAATCCCGGCTTCTTTCAAATAATTTTGGAAATCCGTTGACATTTTATACTCTCCTTCTGAATCTGACCGCAGAGTCTTAATTTTGTTGCCTGGTTCTCGTTCGACCAGATTTTGATATTCCTTAAAGCATTGGAAAACTTCAGATTCTTCTTCAAAAAGAAAATGTGAACAAGTCTAGAAAAGTCATCAATAAATGTAACAAAATAATTTGATCCACCATTAGAAGGAACGCTGAATTTACCACAAACATCACTGTGGACTAGTTCTAATGTAGCTTTGGATTTGGTTTCACTTTTTTAAAAAGGTTTTCGGGTGGTTTTCCCTTTTATCATCCTTCAGAGTTTTCAATATTTGCGTCATCTAAATTGACTCCTTTTACTTTTCTTTCTGCTATTCGCATGTCTTTTCATTCAAATGTCCCAGACGCTGATGCCAAGTGTCAACAGAGACCAATCCGTTTTCTGATTTTCTGCTGACTGGTTCAATCGCTTCATTCCTAGACGAATGCCAAGTATCTAAAATGTAGTTTCCCTCATTTGGTACCAGTAACACAAAATTCCAATGTTTTATCCAGTTTGAACAACATGGCCATGCTGTGCTGATGCAGAAATAGAAAGCAAGTTTGCAGCTAATTTTGGAACATGAAGGACGTTTTTCAACCTCATAGTAATCTTTATTCCTTTAAGTTGACCGTCATTGTAAATAAGTCCTCCTCAATCACCCACATTGACTTCTTCGGGGCATATAAAATTTGAATATTTTGTGAAAAGATGCCGATGAGGCGACTTATGCTGACAAGCCCCACTGTTAATAATCCATCTATTCTTTCATGCTTCGAGACAAAAAGTGTGACTTCTGTCAGATCTAGTTCTATTGGATCTTCTTCAACTAAACTAGCCCTATGGTGACGATTCTGACTATTCAGAGGACAAAATTTTCTTATGTGGCCGTTGCATGTCACCATTTGATCTTCCTCTGTAACTTGACAACCTAAAGAACTGATCCACCACCGTCTTCATGTTTTTTAAATGATCGCCAATGCTCTCAGACTCCTTCATTTCCAAGGAAAAAGAAAGTTTTTTTGAGAAATAGTTTGTTCCCTTATGTGTTCCTTTCAAAATGAAATACTTTATCCAAGCTTGTCTTCAGTCGTCATCATCATCAAGTAGGCCTACCAGGTCCCAGACAGACGTTGGCGACCGTGACACGCCATTCACTTCTCTGTTCAGACAATTTCAAGAAGTTCATGCTATTGTTTTTCTGCTTTTTATTTGTCAGACAGTGGTTTAAGCTCTCTAAATATGTCATTCTCTGCCTGCCCCTGCTTCTTTACACGCCTCAATTTTTCCAGTCAGGGCTAGATGTTCAAGTACCTTATGTCGATTTATATGACCTAAAAACTTAAGTTGTCTTTGTCTGATTGTTTCTAGCAATAATCTTACTACCCCTGCTTCGTCAAGTACTGCATTGTTTGTTTTATTTTCTTTCCATGAGATTCTTAGCATCTTCCTTAGCAACCACATTTCCACTGCTTCCAGACTTTTCCTACTGTCTGTTGAAATATTCCAGCAATGACACCCATGCAATAGTGCTTATCAGACATAAGCGTTTAATACCCTTACTTTGGTCTCCATTGAGATATTCATATTTCTCATAAAAGAGTTCATTATATTGAAACTGTCTTAAGCAATTGCAATTCTTCTCTTTATTTCTCTGTAACATTTACCATCTGATGTGATTATATAACCAAGATATTTAAATTTCTGGGCTTGCTTTATTTTCGCTCCTCTACTTGTGAGGTTACAAGTAGGATTTACTGATTTTTTGGAGACTACCATGCATTCCTATTTTACATTCACTTTCCAAGACTGCGTACGATATCTCACAATTTTTGGAGATCCTTGTCTGAGGTTGCTATTAGAGCTGTATCATCTGCATACCTGATGTTATTTAGGTTTTCTCCATTAACTTTGAGGCCTGGACAATCTTCTAAATTTCAAAGAATCATTTCACTGTAAATATTAAAGAGATCTGGTGACATAACACAACCTTGTCTAACTCCCTGCTTGATCTTTCTTGATTCACTTAAATCTCCATCAATCCTTACAGCTGCATTTTCCGTCTTCAGTAGTACATTGAGTAATTGTGTACAGTAAATTCGAACTCACACAGATTACAATAGCTGTCATTGCCTTACCGTTCATATCCGACTAGAATTCTTTTCCGAATCGAGTGAGTCGTGCAAATCCCGCGCAATAAATAAGTGTTTCATTTTGAATCTCAAAGTGTACAAATTAGAGTCAGTTATCTTATCAATTGACATCTTATCAGGATCCATGACAGTGACTTATGTAAAATTCTAGCCTAGATACTCGAGTCTAGAGACGAAAAACTCAACGTTCAATAGTTAAAAGATCTAGACCTAGTAGTAATCAATAAAATCTATAACATCAGCTAGCCTAGTAGATCCAGATAACAATAACAGGGGCCGGTATAGATACGATAAAAAAATGTCAATATTACTAATGAAGGTTCTTCGGCAGAGTATTTTCTGAAAAAGTTACTGTTGAAAAGATATAAATTAAGATCTCAGTCCTAACTTGCCATCCTGACCATACTGTGCATTGGCCATTTCTTTTATCACATGCCTTGAATGACTCGTCCCATTGATGATGATTCCGATATGTCGATGACCTAATCCAGATTCAACTAAACAGATCCAAACCAACTAAACTAACAGATCTAAACCAACTAAACTAAGCGAAACCAAACATGTTCCAACTAAAACAAATGACCGATGACAACACTACAACAGGATAAAACTCGATTAAGAACTCAAACAGAAACTTTACCCTTCAAATCCAATGTCAGCAACAACAACGGAGGTGAGGAAGGGGGAAAAGGAAACAACTACCGTAGCCTATCGGAGAACAAAACAAAAAATCCAACTTAATAACTTTAAAAAACGAATAAACTATATAGAATGGGAACACATATTATTTCAACACGCAGGACTCGAGAAAAGAGTGTGGTTTTGTTTCTTGTAAAATCCCGCTAGGCGTTGTCTATGAACACATGAACACACACAAATTAAATAGATAATTATGTTTCCCGCGCGAATCAACTCGCTCGAGCGATCTTCCGCTTCCCGCGATCTCAATGAACGCTACTTTAGGCGCTTGTTTTCAATCGCGCTTGTTTTCAAGCGTCAAGCGTTCTCTATGTTCGCCCTCTTCGAATAGTAAGTAATACTGATACTGACGGCACTGTAGTAGGGTCTAATCCTTAAGAAAGCCGTTGGCCGCTCACGTGAGCGAATATTCAAACCAAAAAAAAACCCCAACAACAACAACAAAAAACGAAATATCGATATATTTTTCTTCTAAAATTTATGACGCCCAATCTAGACCTAGATCTAGACCTATTGTGAATGCAATTATTTGATAGAATTATTTGCATAATTCTTTCACATAGTGAAAATCCTCAACACACACATGTGGTGTGTGCTCAATCTAGAAATCTTCTAGATCGATGTCATAGACAATTATTCGATAAAAGCATTAATTGCATGTTTTTTCCGCATATTTTCAATAACCATCAACAAAACTATTACTATTACCACAGACGGTCTATATACAGACAGGAAACTTGCCGAAATGCCTGTAATCAGGTCACCGCGCCGGCCGCGAAGGTCACGCCGTATCGTGTCATAGTCTGTTTCACGCATCTCATTTCTTCCCGATAGTCTCCTTGTTAACATATGGGGCTATCATTCCATTGTACCTTTTGTTTCTGACAACTTATCAACAATGGCGATGGAGCGTGAACAGATGACTCAAGATCTCTATGAAAATGTTAAAACATACAAGTCTAAATGGTGCAGTGCTATAAATTGCACTAATTCAAAGATAAAGTGTCCTGAATTGGCATTTTTTTCCTTTCCTTTGGACCCAGAAAGGTAAGTTGAAATAATATACCAGTCTATTGATTGCAGCTTTGTAAATAGCACGTTGTCTTGACTTGACTCCATAGCTAAGTATATTATAAGCCTGAACCAGACAATAATATGTAATATGTTGATGAAGATGGCGAGGACGTCGACGACCACTTTGGTGATGATGGTGATGATGATGATGATGATGATGATGATGGTGATGATGATGATTATGTTTATGATGCTGACGACGACGGTGGTGCTGGTGGTGCTGGTAATGTTTTAGTAAGACATGTGATTTATCCACCATCTCGAAAAGCACATAATCAATGCGAAGACTGAGAGATTTTGCCTCTTTCACCACAGGTCCAAGAGGTGGGTGATCAATTCACGAAGAGCTGATTTAGAAAAGCGATCGGCTGAAAAACTTCATCAGAGCAATGTCATGTGCGAACAGCATTTTGAAATCTGTTGTTTTAAAGAAACGAAAGGAAAAAGAAAGCTGTTAAAGAAAGACGCTGTACCCACTTTATTTGCTGTTCCGAATCCTCCACCCAGGCAGACTCCTTCTCGCCAACCACCAAAAGAACGGTCACTCATACCGGCGCAATCAGAAGGATCATCGGCTCACACACAAATAGACTCATCTGAGGTGGAAATTAACGGCAATGTGCAAATAGACAGAGATACAATTGTTCTTGAGAATAGCACGTTAAAAAGAAAGCTTATGACTGAGAGAACATCAAAATGTAGACTTAAGAAAAAACTTAAGATGATGCCATCTGCTCAAAGCAACTCGACAAATGAACCTCGATCAGATAATTTTCAGACCATCAAAAGCACACTAGCTGAATATTTACCCCAAGAAACTCTTGAATTGGTAATGACACAACTTCGAATGACACAGGTTCATAAACAGGGACGGAGATGGACAGCTAGTGAAAAAAGTTTTGCATTGGCACTTTTTAACACCAGTCAGAAGGCATATATGATGGTTAAAAAGAAATTGTGTCTTCCTTCATCAAAAACATTGTCAAATGCCATGAAGAATATACACCTTCGACCAGGCATATGTCAACAAATCCAGTACCTATTCAAGTTAAAAGTAGCAAGTATGTCTGATGACGAAAGATTATGTGCCGTGGTCATTGATGAAATGGCACTGAAGAAGTGTCTCAGCTATGACTGTGTCAACGATGAAATCGAAGGGGTTGAAGATTTTGGATCGTTGGGAAGAACACAGTCATGTGCGACTGAAGCGCTGGTAGTTATGGTGAGAGGAATAATTATCAAATGGAAGCAACCATTGGCATACTTCCTTTCCAGCGGTCCCACCAAAATGCAAATTCTGTTAACATTAGTCAAAAACATAATGACCAATGTAATGGAGCTTGGTTTGGTACCCAAAGTTTTGATATGGGATCAAGGGAGCAATAACAGAGCGGTGATGCAAAAGCTCGGCGTGAATAAGGACAGGCCTTATTTTTTTATAAATGACCAGAAGATATTCGCAATGTTTGACCCACCCCATCTAATGAAAAGCGTGCGCAATAACCTGAAGAAGAGTGGATTTTCTGTTCAAGGCAAACCTGTTTCTTGGGAGTACATTCAGAAGCTGTATGAGAGTGACTCCAGCCTCCCAATACGAATGGTTCCAAAGCTGACGAAAAAACACATCACAATGCCACCATTCTCCAATCTTAGTGTCAAACTTGCTGTCCAAGTCCTAAGTCATTCAGTTGCTGCAGGGATCACAACCATGGTGCATTACGGAGCCCTCCCATTAGAAGCTACAGCAACTGCCAACTTTGCTGAAGAATTTGACACACTGTTCAATTGCTTCAACAGTTCCTCTCTGCAAGGAAAAAGCCCAATGTCTCATGCCATGACACCATCGTCGGGACACGTTGAGTTCCTGCAAGAAAAACTATTGTGGCTTGATAGCATCAAATGCCACAACAGAAGTGGCGAACTGCCATGCATTGAAGGATGGAAGCTGACAATATCATGTCTGTTGGAACTTTGGGATGATCTGAAAAACAACTTCAACCTGCGTTTTCTTTTAACCAGTCGCCTAAACCAAGACTGCTTAGAAAATATGTTTTCAGTAGTTCGAGGCAAAGGTGGCCACAGAGTCAATCCGGATTGTCGTGAATTCAGATCAGCCCTTAGCCAAATAATGGTGGATGCTATTCTTCTTTCTCCCAACGGAAGCAACTGCCAAATTGACACAGATAATTTCCTTTTCAAGCTGGACAACATCGTGGCAAAGGGGGGTGCAATTGCTATCAGGACGCGCCTGAACCAGGACGTCCCAAAGATTATACGGCCATTGATTCACAATTGCACCAACTCGTCTTTACTGACAGCTCCAGAAAAGGACATCGTCGGCTATATAGCAGGGTATGTGGCCAGCAAACTAGGTGGAGTTGTGTGTGATCTCTGCAAGATTGACCTCATTGGAGAACAAAGTGAGAACTTTTTTCTTTTAGAGAAACAGTACGATGGCTGTAAAAGGGGCGGTCTGACAGTGCCATCAGATGTACTCCATCACTGTCTTCAAATCGCTGAGAGTGTCTTCCGCGAGGGCATCACTTCTCTTTGGGTTACGTCTGGGGTGAGGTTTAAGATGCTCAAGAGAATGACAGAGGCCACCAACCACATTGCATTGCACTGCAAGAGTGAGAAAAAGTGTGCGGTAAAATTTCTCTCATTGAACCTTTACACAACCATCAGGCTACATCATTTCTTAAAGTGCCACAATAGGGACATTACCGATGGTCATAGAAGGGGTGTGAAGAGAAAAGCCGCAACATTTGCACACGTATAAAGGTAAGAAACTGTGCCTATTCGCATGCTGCCAGTCTGTCATTGTTCTTTCAGCTTTTTTAACCCCCCTCCCAACAGACCTCTATTTCCCCTTTCCATCTATCAATGCCTTTTCATGTTTAAGTTTTGACATCAAAACATCCATTATTATCATTCTCATTATCACCACTGAATTAAAATAAATGAACAAGTAGAACAGATTAGGCAGATCCATTCACTTCTATTATGGAGTTACACCGGAGATCCCATTGACGCTCAGTGCTAAAATACGCCGCGCGAGAAACAGACTGTAAATGATACGGCGTGACATCCTCTCACAGCTGCGCGACCCCGATTACAAAAATTTAGCGTTGAGTGAATGGGAGGTGGAAGCGAGTTTCCTATCTCTATATTCTGCCATCTCCGGTGGTGGCCAATAAATACATATGAATTTTAGTTTCTTACTCTTTCCGCGAAAGTTCATGAACATGATGACGTGTTCAAATGATAAGTAATGGATGTCAACTCGAATTGTATGAAAGGTTCAAGGTCACTTTTGAAAAGTACACCAATTCCACCCCCTATTTGTGAGCC
>JAOWAY010190163.1:0-10239 GCA_028565895.1 Goniobranchus geometricus | reverse complement strand
CCAAGAAAACTTCAACCCAACAACAGACCAAACAAACAATATCAACAAAAAAACAACACAACCCCCAACTCAACGTGCAACGTCAAAATTAAACCCACAACCACAACACACCCCTCCCCCTCCAAAAGTAAAACAAACCAAAAGAAAACCGCAAAACAACAACAAAAAAAAAAAAAAGACACCCCAACATAACAAAGCAACAATACACAGACATTTGATCTCATCTACTTTATAATATTATTTCTGTTTAGTGTCATAATGTTTTTTTCTGCATGAATTTCCCAATATTGTAATAAAAGACAGTATATATTTTTGATATATTTATGACACAGGATTTGCATTGGGTGATTCAAAAAAAGAATCTCAACTTTAAGAGAAAAGGCCGACAAATAAATCAGTATGAAATTTCATTTGGCATGATGCCTGTAATTCCAGTTGTGAATCTGAAAATGAGAATTTTACATCCTTTACTCAGCTACTGATTTGTCGCTGGCCAATAAAAATGATTATTGCCTTTAAGAAGCCAGAAATGTAATAGGAATGGGTCGAACAATTTGTATGTTGTCTTGATTTCTTAGAATTTTGTTTAATATATATGTTCACAGATAGTGTAGTGAAGCACAGTTACTGACTGGCATTCTCGAACTGCACATTATCAGTGTCATACAACATAGTATTTGATTTTTGATGCACATTATTTTTCAAGCTCTGTATTTTTTTTCTTCATTGGCCTAGATGCACCATCAACACTCCTAATCGTCAAGAGAAGTATGGTATATTAAGATGTATTCACATTTTATCATTTGACCTAAGAATACATCGCACTTAAAGTTGAGTTGCTTTTTTTTCCTTCATTACCCCATATGATTTCATATACACTAAAATTATATTGTTTTAATCTCATAAAGCTTCCATCCTTTTTTACCCTGCCAGATCCAAGTCCCAAAGATGTGGAGAATGCAGATGTGTCGTTATCAGAATGCAGTCTCTCTTTGGATGATCAGAATAAGACTCATTATGCTATTTGTATTCCTGGTGCAGGTATGATTTGTCAGAACACACTTTTGTAAAGATTTCCAGAAAATTCTTTCGACTTGTGAGACCTGATAGTTGTTGAGACTGTCAGAAAAATTGACTTTTACTTTCCAAGTCCTTTAAATTAATGTGAAATGACTTGCTCTGAAAAAGAAGTTGGGTTCTTCTTTGCTTTTATTTCATAATATTTGTGTGAAACATTGGTCATTTAGTGTAATAGTTTATGTCTCGAATTAAGGGTCACGCTTTAGGCTTTTGAAAAACTGCAGTTCATGAAGAAATTAATTGTATCCAAGACCCACTACACTAATGGTACAAGACAAATCATTTGCTTTTTGCCTTTGTTTGCCAGGGGCCGCCACGTCTGAGTGGCAAGTAGTGTGGGCAGGCGGCAGTGTTTACATTGGTTACAACAGTCATACTGAAGGAACAGACTTTGAGTGTTATCATCATCATCATTCTCCTGCACTCCCACTTTCAGTGTTAGCTTGTTGTTATTCTTGTTGTTGAAGGTGTTGTTGTAAGTCTGAGTTGTTTACACATGATGATAAATGAAAGAAAAAAAAATGCTGATTGGTAGACATATCTCGATCTAGATTAGCAGTCATACATTGATTTTTTGCATTGCTGAAGAAGTAAGTTTGCGTAGTTATAAACAAATTGCTGCTACTGCTGCTGTTGTTGTTGTTTTTGTTTTTTGTTGTTGTTAGTTTGAGAGTGTTGTTAGGGCAGACAGAGAAGCAAACATCGGGGCACATTAGGCACTATTTAATAGACATAGATTTTACATCTACCTTTCCTAAAAGGCTGATTGTTCTTTGTCCTGTCATATTCCTTTTAAAGATGTCACAGCTTTTCTAGCTTTCTGTTTTTCCTGGAGTTTTTAGTGGACAAATTTAAATCTTTATTCCTGAGTTTGAGCTCATGGTGTATTCTAATGGTGGCAAAAAGATTGATGACAAGTTCCGCTGTTGTGCAGTTGCAGGATGTGCTTCTTAGTTCTTTTGAGCATTGCAGATCTAGGAATATTGTGATAATGAGTATTTTACGAACTTTATTTTGAGATGGTTGTGGAAGTAGTACTGTTTTATTGTTTCCAATTGGCCAACAGATTCAAGTAATATGAGACTTGGCTTTCCAAGGCCATTGGCTGCACCTGAATATATATTGTTTATTCTTTAAGGATGTGAATAGTGTGGTGTTATCTGGCAGAGTATCCAGTGGATTAGGCACACTAAAAATTGTTGGAACTGCTGTTTTGCGTTTCAGCGGATTTTTTTTCATTAGTAAATTGGGAGTCCTCAAAATGATAGAAACACAAAACATTTCCCATGTTCAAAGCTGCTATTGGTTTTGCCAAAAGATCTTCCCTCGGAGTATTAATAACCCACTTTCGACATCTCTCCTTATCTCAAGGAAAGTGAAAGAAGGATAGTCAGGTCTTCGGTATCTATCGTTTGAACAATTAATTGCAGAGCACCACTTGCTCTTTTGTCTCCGTTTTCTTTCTGCTGCTGCCTCTTCTGCTCCTAAATCTAGATCTAAATTTAAGTCTATTTGTGCACATTCTTCATTGCCTGATTCCATTTCAAAGGTCTATTTTAACTTTTGTCTACACTCAAGCAATTGTTTTTGTTCTCTTTTTTTTTAGTTCTAGAATGCACACAGTTAACTGATAAGAAACAAGAGTTTGCACTCTTTGCAGATTAGCCTCAGCTGTCTGCATAATTTCATTCTGTCTACCGCCACCGGCCGGCTTAGTCGGCACGCGCTGTTTACACGATGCCCGTCCTCGTTGACTACCTAGAGACCAAGAGGCAGGCACCCTGAAAGGCCCTATTGCAACGTCTTGTAGCGTTAACGTAGTGGTCTTGGATTGTATTCAGCAGTGTCATTCCTTCGCAAACAAAATTCACGCAAGAAATAGTCCTGGCAAAGTTCCATAACTACCTAACTAGAAAACAAAGCATTAAAATAAAAAACCAAAACAAAAAAGAACCCAACGAGTCGTATTAGGAATTTGATCTAATCTAATCCAAGATTGAAATTTATACACATTTTTCTCTTCCCAGATGATCAGATAATCATTGTTAGCGACCGGTTGGAGGTTTTAAAAAAAATGAAAGAACACACAAAAAGGAAACCTCGCATGCTGATGTTTTCAAGTTATTCTGAGGCAGCAGCTTTTGCAAAGAGAACGTCAGCAAATGATGTTTGTGGAGGTTCCATTGTGAAGACTAATTATCCACAGGTAAATTTTGAACGTATCTTCTCTCAAAAAGATCCCATTTCAACCATGATAAATGACATGTTAGCTCTGATTTTTGCCATAATCCCATCTTTGACATTTGTCATAATGCCATCTTTGAAATGAATTCCAGTACATTTATTTAATATTCATTTATTTGTAGGTATCTATTTAAGGGGGCAAGCTATACCCAAAACCCATTTCCACCTAAATGCACCAAATTCAGACAGAATGCACCAAATTCAGGCAGAATGTAGATATAGTTTAGGAATAGAGATAAAAGCAAAAGGTTTAGAAAGATTATGGTTGCAATGGAAATCACCACTATCTTGAAAACTTATGATGATTTTCAAAATTTTTACTGAATACACTAAGTTTAGACATTGATGAGGGTTCTAGGCTATTTGTCTTCCTTTCAATTTGATTTGTACATTTTTTACAAAATTTTGAAAAGAACCCCCTCACAATATCACCCAAAAATGCATTTTCTTTCATAACAATGCACACAAAAATTGCTCAAATATACCTTCATTGAAAAACCAAATAGCTTATTGCCCCCATTTATTTCTTGTGCGCCAGCATGACAAATTTCATGGCTAGAGCAAAGCTCCCATGTCTCCCCGCTTCCCGGGGACTCTCCCCATTTCCTGCTCAAAACAACGCCCTTCCCACATATGCCCCAAATCTCCCCGTTTCTCAGTTTTGCCTAGGATTTGAGTCCTGATTGACTGACCAAGACAAATCTTATGGCTCAAATTTCAAATCAGGCAGCTTCGTGAAGGCCTGCCCAAGGCTTAGTCTCATTTTTTTCTTTTGTTGATGGATGAAGCCCGTTCAATACTGGTATGTAAAGAAAAACACTTAACACACAGTACATTAAATCAGCTTTTTTAACATGAATACACACAAATTGATAAATGTATGCTAATCTCCCCAGACTTTGTTAAATCTTCCTTGATTTTTATGTCAGATCTCCCCATGTCGGAAATTGAGAAGTTGTGAGGTCTGCTAGAGACTGAATAGTTTTATAAATTTTTGGACTGGCGTGGTGCAATGCAGTATAAAAATGGCTTTTTGAGAAAAACGCAAAAAAAAAAAAAAAAGACAGAGAACAGAGTTTTGATTTCTGAAGACTTAGTTTGGAATTTAGGATGAAAATTATGGGCTGTAAATGTATGTAAGTTAAAGATTAGGTGCCTAAAGAATCCTTTTAGGCCCGAAAACCTTTTTTTGAAAATTGTGTCCAAAAGTATGAAAATCTAGGGCATTTGCCCCTTGAATTGAGGATTGGCCAGATGAATAGAGAACACCCTCATTGTTGGACAGTGAGTGTTGAGACTAGGCCCTCACAGGCGACTTCTAAAGAAAACAAAAATCATTTAAATTCAGAACAACCATCTCCCAAGCTGCTTGGCCAAGCTGGTTGTTGTGGTCTCTTATGAGGAAATCTATGTATAAAGCTGAGTGTTGAATATTGGTTTTCTTGAAAATTGAGCCTACAAAACATATATGATGTTTTATCCCATCCACTCTAATGTTTATGGTGAAACAAGTGATGAAGGGTTGATGTTCATGCTGATTGGCTGTGCAAACATACATAGCCATTTTGCATTTGGCAGTGAAGGTTTCTCAGTTCATCTATTTTACCCCATGAAGGATCTGGGGTCCTCAGCTTTGGGCCTTCTGCCGCTCTTCCCCATGCATGCTGTAAGGGGCTGCTAAGGGTTGAGTTAGGGCTTCTTCTCTCAGCTGTCTGCTTCTGTCAGGCTCTCTTTTGTGTCCTCACCAGGGAGAGTTTTGCTTGGAAAGGGATGAAGGTATTCAGTGGTGGCTATCCCCCATGAATGAGCACTGCGTGACCTAAAAATACTATCGGGGACACTTGCCATCTGTATAGATGGACGGAGTACTATACCAAGGGCAGTAGAAAATCCTGGATGATTGAGGAATGCACAGTTTGGAGCCTGGTGGCCATTGTTAAATAGTTGTCTTTTTAAAAGAGATGGGTTTGTTTGTTTTTTGTAAATCATCTCTCTGAATAGTTTTAGTTATTTTTGCAATATTATGAATGCTTATTGTTTATTTTAAATGCCTTTCACTCTTTTTGGCAACTTTTTGTCCTCATTTGAAAATCTTTTCCTCTGCCTCAATTCTCTCTCTTTTTTTTTTTTACTTTTATGTAGCCATTTGTCTTACTTTTTTCCTTTGGCGCTGAGATGATCTTTGTAGTCAAAGAGAGTCCTGAAACACCAAATAAACAAAATCATCTAATCAACTGGCTGTATATGAGATATTTTTGCAATAAAGCCCTAGGCTCATATTGTTGTAAGAAGGGAAATGGAAAAGGGCAATGGAAAAAATTGAGGAATTTGCTCTTCATTTTGAATGTTTAAAAGTTACTAAGCAAATAGTGCAGTTAGCGTTTGAGCAAGAATCAAGAAAAAAACCTAAGAGTAAATAGCTTGCAAGACCCTCTCAGCCCATGGTCACCTCAACAGCGTCGTACATGAGCCAATCATTTTAATTGACCAGCTAAGCCAGCGGTCCTGATCGCTTGGTTGATCTAAAAACCTCAGCTCGTTGACAATTAATGATCAAATGATTTTACATTTGGCCTAAGATTTTCTTGTTTTGGTTTGGTCAAACCTATCTTGTCTCTCAGCCAGCACCATTTTTTTGTTGGTTTTTTTGTTTTGTTTTTTAAAATTACCACGTAAAGGAGCCTGATAATGTATTGTCTTTCACCTCCCTCTTACCCCACCCTATCTACCCCGGCCTTCAAGTTTCACACTTGACAGGCACAGAGTGACTATCTTGTGTGATTCAGAAGGGGAGGGAAGGCTGGTGGTGATGAAGCAGTCATGAAATCCCCTTTTCATCAGATCTTCTAATGGTGTAGTATTTAAATTTCAGAAAATATTTGTCTCCGCTTTTGGTGACAGGTTGAGCTTTTGCTCAAATAATCGCCAGCTCATGCATCGGCTTGGATCATGGAGTTGGACTAAGTTGGTGTGTGCCTGAAATCAAGTTGGGATTTATCCGACTGACTTTCATAAAAATAGTTAATTAAGACTCAAGTAGAAACCACCGCTTAATTAGCCAGTCACTAATTTTTGGCTTACATGCTACCTGCACCTTTAGGCTCAAATTGTTGTGAAAAAAGAGATGGAATAGGGGAATGGAAGGAATTTGTTATTCATTGTGAAAGATTACAATGCTGTAAAGATAGAAACAGCACGTCCAGCTCTTGCTGTAGTTGGATTTTTTGGAAATCAATTATGATTGGCCAAATAATTACTCCACAATAGAATTTACTCTTAATTTTTTAAATAATTGGTATTAAACAGATGTTTCATTTAAATGAGTTGCATTTGGGCTGCACCTGATCATCATCATAAAGTACTACATCTGAGACAGACATTGGCGACCATGATACGCATCTACTGTATGAATCTACTGCATTAATTATAGCTATATATAAAATTTCTCAAGGTATCAGATCAATGAAAAGGCACATTTAGAGCTTTTATTTGTATACTTTTTTAGACGTACAATTTTTGTTGATCAGTGACTTTTGTATTGCTTGCTTTTAAAGTCCCCACCTTAAACCAAATAAAGTTAAAGATGAATTTTGTAAAAGTTTGGAGATAGCCTTCATTAGCAATATTTGTTTCATCTGACATGCCTATGAATGTCAGTTTTGATTTGATTTAAAAGTAAATCTTTCATTTAATTTATCTAATTCCTCTTTCATACAGAGGTTGGGAAGTCATTTTGAGAACTTGTTGAGGTGTGTTTTCTTCACCGTGTCCGCTGTCCTTGTGAATAGTATCACTACCCCTTTCTTTGTGTGTGCTGCCATCCCCTTTTTCATCCTGTATTACTGCCTTCAGCGCTTTTTCCGAGCATCTTCCAGGTAAAGTATATCAGGGGACGGGTTGAGGGTAGATATTTAAAATCTGTTTGGCTTAAGGGATAATTTGTTACCTTTGAGAAAAATAGTCATGAGTTCAATTAATCTGAGATAGAATGAAATCATACAGTAAGTTTCCAAGGAATACCAGTATAGTAGAATTTTCAAGGAAACACTTTAAAAAAAAAGAAAGATGAAATATGATTTTAATACAAAATCAGAGTCAACAAAACATGCACAACAAAGACTGTAAATGTAAGACTTTTGTTAAAGCCATACACATTAGTTCTTTGCTGTGGGTTTTTTGGGGTTGAATTTTTGTTCGTGTTTCCTTAAACATTAATGTAATGTTCTGCTGTTAAGACATGTGTGACAGTCTATCAAGCTTTGGCGTCCCTCTTTAACATGGCAATACTCTGATTTCAAAGAGTTATCAGATCATCTTTGTCAACTATTATCAATTACCTCTTCTGCCTCGAAGCTATGGAAATCCATATGAAAGAATCTGGTCCTATTTCAGTGTGAAAACATAGTACTTATTGTCATTTATGTGTCAGTCAGGCCAAAAAACTTTTCTCAATATATCTTGCTGTTAGAACAAAAGCAAAAAATACTATGAAACTGGTTTAAGACAAAATTTTGATGCATTACCAGTACTGAAATGTATTCGTAGTTGTAGAAGTTTATTGGAAGGAGAAGGAACATTAACAATCATACATTGTTATTACTAAGCTAGTGGTAGTCTTGGATTAGAGAAAAGTTTGACACTAGAACGTGATTTGAATTTTTTATATATTTTTTTAAAAATTAAAGATGACATAACTGGCGTCCACTCTTATTCTCGCTAGATATTTAAAAAATGTATAAAGCTGATTTTTTTTGTACATGTTCCTTTATTTGTTTTGTTTGGGTTTTTTTAATCCTCAGAGAGCTCCAGCGATTAGATAGTATCACAAAGTCCCCAGTATTTTCTCATTTTTCTGAAACCCTTAGTGGCTTGGAAGTTATCAGAGCCTTTGGGTATGTTGAATTTGTGTAGTGTTTGTTCTCTTTGTTTCTTTTTTCATACTTTTAAAACATTTTTACTCAGATTTGATTCTTCACAATTTGGAATAATTCTTCCTGTTAATTTTTTTTTAGGATAGACCTCTGGAAATTTATCACTTGTTTGTTCATGGATAGAAAAATAAAAGATAAGATTATGGGAAAGGACAATAAAAAGAGAAATTCCTCATCATCTTATCAAAACAATACATAATGTCCTTTACCTCGGCCCATTCAGTGCTCAGGCAGATTTCAAGAGGCGTGCCTTCAAAGCTATTGACACCAATGTGACTCCGTTTCTGTTCATCCAGACAGCCAACCGCTGGCTTGGAATTCGACTGGTAAGTCCAGATGTGATGTAGTTTTGTTGTTGTTGTTGTTGTTTGGGTTCTTTCAATCATTAGGCTTTTTTTTATTCACTGCAGGACATAGTTCATAAATTTCCCTCTTAAAAATAATACTAAATAATACTAATAATAATGCACATTTATATAGCGCTCATTCCTAGAAGTAGGCTCTGAGTGCTTTACAAACTGAGCAATAATATAGGCAATATCACAATAAATGCAACAACATGCATACAATAATTACACAAAGATAAACTCGATTGGCAGTAATTTCTTAAAAGCACATCACATTATCGAAAGTAACATGGAAAACAGGGAAACTAGCGTGGGGTTTTAAATTGCTCACGACTTTAGAAGGTCTTTAGGTTTTTAAAAAAATCGACAGAGATCTTGATTGTCTAAGTTTGGGGGGCAGTGAGTTCCAAACATTGGGACTGAAAAAAGAAAAAGCTCTTTCTCCTGCTTT
This sequence comes from Goniobranchus geometricus, assembly GCA_028565895.1. Classification (NCBI taxonomy): domain Eukaryota; kingdom Metazoa; phylum Mollusca; class Gastropoda; order Nudibranchia; family Chromodorididae; genus Goniobranchus; species Goniobranchus geometricus. Next base: position 1,186 of record JAOWAY010190163.1, on the reverse strand, counting down.
ATTACTAACCCTGGGAATTATCAGACAAGTGGAATCTTTCTGGGATCTCAAACATATGGGTTTTTTTAAATCATGCAGTATTTCAGATAAGTAAATAGGTGCAGACCCATTTAAACACTGGTAAATGAGAATTGCTGCTTTATGTGTTATTCTGTTTTTGACATTTAGCTAATGCAGCTTTTCTACTTGTTTTTGGCTTTTTTAAGATCATATGTCTGCAGTCTTTTGATTTTAGTTTTTGGAAGGCCAAAAAGCAACGAGTTACAATAATCTACTTTGGAAAACATCCGAGCCATTATAAGGGTTTTTGTAGTCTCTTTAGAAATGAGATGTCTAAAAGTATAAATTATTTTAAAGTTTTTTTTATTGAAAGATTACTGTCAATGATACTTCCTAAGTTTTTAACATTGTCAGCAAAGTCAACCGTCTGTCCTCTGAGATTTACTTTTGATTCATTGGCCAATGCTCTCAGGCTTTTTTTTTTTTATTCCCAACAACCATGCTTTCTCTTTTGTCCTCATTTAATTCAAGTTTACTTTGTTCCATCCACTTCTTCGTGTCCGTAATATACTTCTCAGTTTTATCTATAATGGTAATTATTCCATCTGTTGGCCATTTGTTATTTTCGAAGTATAATCGTGTGGCGTCTGAACACTTATGGTATGCATGTCATGATGGTGAAAAAATATTTGATAGGGGCCAGGTGTATAGAGTAATTCCCTGGGGGACACCATAAGTTACATCATAATTATCTGATTTTAACTCATCTGTAAAATCACCTGTTGTCGAAAGGAAAGATAAAACTCAAACCACAGCAAGACTGTGCTAGACATCCCATACGTGGACTCAAGACGTTGAAGAAGAATCTTATGATCAACTGTGTAAAGTGCTGCTGAAAGGTCCAATATATTGAAGATTGAGATTGAACCTTTGTCAATGACACCGAGGAGGTCATTAACAATGCGTACGAGGGCCGTCTCTATGCTATGATTTTCCCTGTAGGCTGACTGACAGACCTCCTGGAGATCATTGACTTTAAGGTGATGCATCATTTGTTTCAGAACAATCTTTTCTGAAATTTTGGAAATGAAGGTTAAAGTTGATATAGGTCTGCTGCTACTACTACTACTACTACTACTACTACTACTACTACTACTACTACTACTACTACTACTACTACTACTAC
>JAOWAY010190052.1:0-10240 GCA_028565895.1 Goniobranchus geometricus | reverse complement strand
AGATCTTCGTAAAAATTGTCTCTTTCTTCATCTGTACATGTTGAAGTGGGCGCATATACTTGGATCAGTCCAATATCGAATGGTTTTCCTAGTTTGACTACAATCACTCTATCTGAAACACCCCACCAGCCTTTGATTCATTGTTTTGTTATCTGTTTTAATCACACCCTTGCCTTTCCATTTAACTTCAAACAAACCCGATATGTCAACTGACATTCTATCCATTTCCTGCTTTACAATATTACCCCAAAACGTCCCCCCACCCCCCATCCCTGTCCTGTGTGGCTCCTCATGGCATACTTACCTCAAGCCAGGTCCATGTCTCTCTTTTCCTTTGGCTTTTAACGGGGTGGGCACCGATGGTCAAAGGCTTAAGACGTCGCTCTTTGGAACGAGAAGTCATGGGTTCGGTTCCCGCCAGCGATAACTTGATTGTTGTTTTTTTTTTTATCCTTAAGCAAGAAAATTTACCCGAATTACTTTATGCACCCAAGGTGTCAAAGGCGGACTTCGCGATAGGCTGGTATTGTTACGCCCATATTTGGCCGTTTTGCTGTGTACTCACCAGGGAATACGCCTGCCAAAGGGATAAAGAAATAACGTAAAATGTGTTGTGTAACTCAACCACAAGACTGGACAGTTAACGTGACGCTTCACCCTTCGTCAGACGACAACAAATGGACAATATGCAGAACAATTACCCGACACTATGGAAAGAGGTGGGTGATGGTACTTACCCCATACCAGTGTCACCTACCGTTGATACCGACGAAAGGAACAAAATCCGACCCAAAGAAGGGGAATAAGCCAATTACGGAAATAAGCCAAATAGTGAAATAAGCCAAATAGTGAAATAAGCCAAATAGTGGAATAAGCAAAATAGTGAAATAAGCCAAATAGTGAAATAAGCCAAATAATGAAATAAGCAAAATAGTGAAATAAGGAAAATAGTGAAATCAGCCAAATAGTGAAATAATCAAAATAGTGAAATAAGCCAAATAGTGAAATAATTCAAATAGTGAAATAAGCAAAATATTGGAATAAGCAAAGTAGTGAAATATGAAAAATAGTGAAATAAGCCAAATAGTGAAATAAGCAAAATAGTGAAATCAGCCAAATAATGAAATAAGCAAAATAGTGAAATAAACCAAATAGTGAAATAAACCAAATAGTGAAATAAGTCAAATGGTGCAATAAGCAAAATATTGGAATAAGCAAAATAGTGAAATATGAAAAATAGTGAAACAAGCCAAATAGTGAAATAAGTCAAAAAGTGAAATAAGCAAAATATTGGAATAAGCAAAATAGTGAAATATGAAAAATAGTGAAATAAGCCAAATAGTGGAATAAGCAAAATAGTGAAATAAGCCAAATAGTGAAATAAGCCAAATAGTGAAATAAGCAAAATAGTGACATAAGCAAAATAATGAAATAAACCGGAGACGAAGACAATGCCCTCTCAATTAACCGGCATTGGGATGGTGATTTAGTCTAAAAATTGATGTAGATAATTTGTATAATGTACTATGAGAATTGAATGTAGGATGAGGATGAACATCAAAATCTTCCGTTTTTGCGGCTGTTTTCATGTAAACGTTTTAGAGATCTTGATTAACGTGAGTAATTTTGATAGCTATGTTAAAGCGCCTACGTTCTGTCGAGGACATAAGACGATATCTCCCATGGAAACCATTTATCTTATTTGCTGTAGCAAATCAAGTCAACTAGCACTTCTGGTACAATGTGCCGCTGTTATGTCGCATTACACATCATCTCGCCATAGTGTCTGCTTTTCGAATATGGTTGGTTGAAACATTGCTCTAGGAAACATCGTCTAAATGATAATGAATTTGGGTCAGGAAGGGCAACCAGCATAAAAGGATGTCAAAACAGTAGGCAGAGCCAGCAAATTAGCAATTTCGGTGATCTGTCTGCTGCTGTGGGTGGCCACTCAGATTTTGTGTAGTAGTAGTAGTAGTAGTAGTAGTAGTAGTAGTAGTAGTAGTAGTAGTAGTAGTAGTAGTATCATACCGTACGCGTTTCGTCAAAATGACTAAGCCCATATAAGCGAATCGATTGAAGTAAAACTCGACTTATTATTATAGTCACTGATGAAAGGTTTTAAGTTTGCGCGTAAAACAAACCGTTTTACAGCTTGAGTCTTTAAACGTCCAAATAAACATTACAAAATTTAAAAGAGACTGAAAGCTTGAAGTAAGTTAGATTAAATACACAGAAACACATTGAAGGACGGAGATCGTATAAACTACAGGGCACGGACGGTATACCACATGGACTCTCTTTGGATTTGTGGCTGAGGTAAGATAACAGGAGCCGTGAGTCTGCAGACACGGAACCTCCTGATATTCTCTGAGAGGCTCGCTGGAAGCAGTTGAAATCTTTTGACGGAATCACCCACCCAGAGCGACTGGGGGCAGAGCACATCAATTTTAAGGCATCAATTGATTGTCGGTGAATAGGGGAAGGATTCCCATAACAAGACAACTTTGAGTAACAGTCAAAGTCTATTAGACCGTATCATTTTCAGGGGAAATTAACATGATGCATTTATTAGATGATCACTGGCATATTATGTGTTTTTTTTGGCGAGTGAGTATGGAAGTCCTTCTCCATTTCTTGACAGAAGAATGAAAAAAGCAAAAAGGACACAGAGAAACAATAAGCAACATGAGGATATATAGCCCAGGAGCATTATGAATTACTCTATGATCATCTGAAATCTACAAATCTCTATCAATAATTGAGAACAGCCAACTACACCTGTCACCTCTCTTAGAATTTTAAGCCTTATAGTGTGATTCAACTGCCTGTGGTGAAAGCTATCCAATCTGTATTCTTTTTCTTCGGGGATAGTCCATGTTGGGACATTGTATAGAAAATTTGCTTTCAAAAGTGCGTTGTATATAATTAACAGTATGTGGTGTTTGATCTTTTAATTTCGTTGTCAGATAGTTTGCAAAGTGCCGTACTTGCAAGTCCTTTTTGTCTTGCTAATTGTCGTCTTCATCGCCTAAGAGTGTTCCTACTTTTCATTTTCCTCCAATGTTCCTTTTCACTTTTTCTTGATGATAGTGTGTTCTGTTTTATCTTTGTTTCATTTTGGAAAGCTCTTTCTCTATTTCATATATGTCCGGAAATTATGTAGTTGAAGCAAAGTCCACATCATCCGCATGTGCGGGCTCTTTTGGAAATACAGTCAGCTGAGAATAGTCCTTTGCATCCGATATCTAACCAAAATGACAAACAAATCACTTCATGAGAAAACAAATGAAATGCAATGTCTTTGACCATATTCTAAAACAGAAGATGACTTTCTTGGACACATTCTAAGGCTCAATGAAAATACACCATGCAACAAAGCAATGATAAGCTTCATTAGTGAACAGAGCAAAAAACTACATGCAAACCAAGAAAACGGCATTGCGAAGAGACATCAACAGGGACGCAATACATCTTAACTCATCTGAAGATTTGGCGAAATGACAGGATACAGCACAGGACAGAAAAGTTACGAGAAACCTCACAGCAGTATTATACACGGTAGCCCCGGTGGAGAGGTAGGAGGACTCCTCAGCGAACGGGCCATAAGATGACCTTGCCGGAGATCAAACTTGCGACCTCCTGGTTCAGAGACGGACCCTCTACAACTAAGGCCGGCGAGCCGGTGAGACAAAAAAAAATTTCAAAGGATGAGCAGTCAACCCAGTGCCAATGGCTATGTGTAAGAAGTCAAAAGAATGTAAGTCAAAATTACTGTCTTACATTCTCCTAAGACCTTGCCACAGACAGACATGTTAAATGATTGAAAAGTCTTTTTCACAGAAATAAAAAAAGCCACACAGGCAGCCATGTGCAGTAACTGGTCAAAGAAATAGCTTTAAGCAAAGTAAAAAAGAAGAAGAATCCCTTCTTTATGTATCGCTGATTTAAAGGTTGCCCACACTGTAGACACTTACAAAAAACGATTTTCATTTTCAGTCATATGATTCATCATTCATTTACTGTTTATTCTCAGAACCTTCGCTTCCCACAGGGGAGTTTTAAGGAATTTCAACAGAGACAGAGACTTGGAAGGGGAAAGTAGAGTAACCGAAATGTGTTACTTAGATGACTGGCTGGAAATTGGCCATGAAGTGCAAGAGAATATGAATTAAAATGTTATGGGGAAAGGCCTGGATCAAAACGAGATCATGATCATCCGGAATGAAGAAGAAAGACAAACTTGAAAACCAGAAGTGACGACTTGGATGCAACCATCAGCCTCTTTGTCCATGCTCCTTGGCATTGGAAGTCTTACTGAAACTATTTATCTCAAAATTTTCGGATACCGGTTTAAGCCCAACATTTGGCAATACTGAGGGGGAAAAAGGCAACATGCTAAGGAACAGAAATCAGTTCAACTTCATGGGAATGGCGTTGTGGTAGTGGGGTGAAACAATAGTGTACACGTTTTGACTGCTTTGTATACAGTTTGCTACTTTGGGTTTTTTTTAGCGTATGTATCAAACACCATGCTTTGTAAAAGATGAAATATAAGATATTATGTCATTGTATACATAGTTGTTAAGACATCTTTGGAAATAAAAATCATGTCTCAAAGGTTTTGATAAATCTTGAGTTTTGTATGACACCATGAAGGAAAAAAGAGTGGGGTAATTGTTCTAGAGTTGGATCAACAGTTTATTTGGTTACTTGATTGGATTTTCTGGAAGCAGCAGCAAAAAATGTTTTATTTTGATAAACATGCTGCTTTTAAAGGCCTCTGGAACCGAAAGGCAGACATTCCGTTTCTTGTCAACGTGAGAAGATGGCACATTATCAAGAACAGTCGAAAAAACTAGAGCTATTCATGTTGAAGATGAGATGTCCTCACCCTTTGGTGACCCCTGAAAGGTCTTAAAATTGCGCACGACAGCATGATTCAAACTGTATAAAACATGCTTCCATGCATTTTGATATGATTAAGAAAGTCATGGGATGAGAGAAAAGTGAATGAACAATACCAGAGATCAAACAGCTGAAATAAGCAATCTAAAAGAGCACTTATAATGACTCGAAATAAAGTAAATTCAATAAAGATCTTTACTCCATGGCAGAGATAAAAATCCGAAGTAAAACAGACTGCATGTGTGTGAACTGGATGGAAAAAGGAGGCACAAAACTGGGAACAACATTTCCGGATACTGGTTTAAGCTCAACATTTGACAATACTGAGAGATAAAAAAAGGCAACATGCTAAGGAACAGAAATCTGTTCAACTTCATGGGAATGGACTTGTAATGGTGGGGTTAAACATGACTGTTTACCTTTTGACTGCTTTGTATATAGTTTGCTTCTTTGGGTTTTTTAGCTTGTGTATTAAACTTCATGCTTTGTAAGTTATGAAATATAAGATATTATGTCATTGTATAAGTAGTTGTTAAGCCCTCTTTGGAAATAAAAATCATGCCTCAAAGGTTTTGATAAAACTTGAGTTTTGAATGACACCATGAAGGGGAAAAGAGTGTGGTAATTGTTCTAGACCTGGATCAACAGTTCGTTTGGTCACTTTAGTGATTTAAGTTATTGTGCCAATAAATCTTGGAACTTAAAATTGCATCACATTAAAATTTTAATCAGTCGATAGCAGCGCAAAATGTTTTATTTTGATAAACATGCTGCTTTTAGGTGTCCTATGAATCGAGAGGCAGACATTCCGTTTCTCACCAACATGAGAAACTGGTCCATTCTCAATAACAATTGAAAGAACTAGAGCTATTCATCTTGAAAATGTGATATCTTTGGTGACCACTGAAGAATCTGGAAAATGCGCATGACAGCATGATTCCAACTATAAAACATGCTTCCATGCATTATGATATGATTAAGAAAGTCATGGGTTGAAAGAAAAGTGAATGAACAATACCAGAGATCAAACCGCCAAAATGAGCAACCCAAAAGACCACTCAAAATGACTTGGAATAAAACAAATTCTATAGTTATTTAGTTATTTTGTGGATTTAATGTCTCTTTTCAACATCCAAGGTTATATCAGCGACGGTGCTATTTTGATATGTTTATGTGCTGCCACATATGCGCGATAAGGTAAAGCACAACTCGAATGACTCACCCAGTCACAGTATACCGACACCGGGCCGACCAATTTAGTACTGTTCTCATAATGCTAAGCGCCAAGCGAGACAGTTACTAAAATGCCAATTTTAACGTCTTAGGTATGACACGATCGGGGTCAGAACCCGCGACCTCCCGTTTCCGAGGAGGACGCTCTTCCACTAAACCATGGGATCGGTCAATAAATTCTATAAAGATCTTGACTCCTCAGTTGTGATAAAAAGCTGAAGACAAAGTGAGGAGAGGTACTTAAAATCAACATTGCACAGCAACGGAAATTGTGAAATGGAATGGAGAAGAGGACACAGACAAGGTACAGTGGACAAGAAGATTGTTAGACGTTGAAACTACGAGAAGACAGTAGTCAGCTCAGCGATGATAATCGGGCCATAAAACCATAGCCTTATCAAGGCAACAGGACTTAGTTACTTTGTGGGCTGAACGTCACTTTCCAACATCATAGTTTATATCAGCGACGGTGCTATTTTGACATGTTTATGTGCTGCCACACATGAGCCATAAGGTATAGCACAACTCGAATGACTCACCCAGTCACAGTATACTGACACCGGACCGACCAGTCTTAGCACTGTTCTCATAATGCTGAGCACAAAGCGAGACAGTTACTAAAATGCCAATTTTAAAGTCTTAGGTATGACTCGGCCGGGGATCTAACAGGAAAGAGATGGCGAACATAAAGACCCTGCCTATCTTCCTGGGTGCAGGGAGGTTGGAAAAGATCAGCAACGAGTATATTTGAGAGCACCGCCACGCAAAATGGAATCGAGGAAGATAAAAAAAAAGGTTGTATATAACAGAAATGTGGAAAATTTGGTGGCCATTGCTGTGTAGTAGAGGGATCTGTAAATCATGACTGGCTGAAGTCAGAAATCCACTTCGGCGACTCTTAAAGAGGTGGAATGAAAGACACAGAAACAAGAGCAGAAACAAGCCTCTTATATGGTAGAACATCTTAAAATTATATAAAGTATATATATATATGTGGATGTTACATGTCAACGGTCGAGATAACACTGCTGAAATAAGTAACCTGGAAGTGTTGATAAAATGACATAAACTAAAAGCAAACATAAATATTTCATAGCAATAGGAATAGCAGAAGTATGCCAGTGACAACCCAAGCAGTAAATCAAGAATCCCTGTTGGCAACCATCCTAAGCTGAAAACTGCTGGTTTGGACACATCTGCAGCCATCAGTCCCTATCCAAAACAATCTGCTAGGGAACAGTGGAGGCCGGCCGCATCATAAGTTGCCTAAGAAATCCTGGGGCGACAACATCAAAGAATGGCCGGCATCCGCACACAGTTCTGATCCGCAGTGCAGAGTCTGTTGAATATCAGATGTGGATCCACGACGACGAGAGTCAAGGTATGATTTAGAGAGTGAGTGAGCGATTTGTAAGCCAAGAACACGAGCATGGTAAAAATACATTAATGACACACACCTGGTGGAAACGATTTGGAATGGTAACTGAGGAGATGTATTTGGCTAAGATAGAATCCAGGTTTGATTACGAATATATTACCTCTTGATGAAGGCCGTTCAGTATATTTTTCTAGTACTTAATAATTTTGTGGGTTCGACGTCACTTTTGAAGATCATGGGTTACATCAGCCATGGTGCTAAATTGATATGTTTATGTGCTGCCACACATGAACCAAAAGGTGTAGACAAATTGAATGACTCACCCAGTCACAGTATACTGACACGAGGGTAATCATTCTTTGAACTGTCCTCATAATGCTGAGTGCCAAGTGAGACGGTAACTTAATTGCCAATTTTAAAGTCTCAGTATGACTCAGCCAGGGTTATAACACGCAATCTCCCGGCTCCGAGTTGGACCTTCTGCGAGTGGATCATCGGACCGGTATGTCTGGCTTTTTTTTTTGTGATGACTGCCTCATTTGGCATTCAAGGACGGAAGGGAAGGAAATGAATATTCATCACATACGTTTATTTCCTTGTTGATTTCATAGCCATCAATTCTTCTCTCTCTCCGCTATCCAAGAGATGAAATTTGCCATCCGAAGAAAATAAAATTATATTGGAATTTATAATACAGCCGGCATAAACAACAGACAGTCGCTCACAACACGACACTCAAAGTCAAAGCTCATAAACAACTGACAGTCGCTCACAACACGACACTCAAAGTCAAAGCTCAAACGTCATCGACGCTGAAAAAGTGTGTTCTTTATGCTCAACCCTCAGTAAGGTCAGCACCAAATAATTTGTCACCGATACAACGAAATATGTCTGGTGGCTTTCTATAAGGGACATTCAGGCATGACTCGGCTGGGGACGAAACCATGGCCTCCCGATTCCATGGTGAATGTCCTGCCACTGGGCCATCGGATTGGTGTATGATTCTAGACTGAGAGATGAGACTGATTTCTTTGATTTCAAATCCTTCTCTGTAAAATGCCCTTTACAAAGTAGACCCAATCGAGCGACGCTTCAAAACAGCCAGCGTCATTTAAAATCAAATTATGACTTATCAGATAGTGTCTTATTTAGATACTCTTTGCTTCCCTGGACATACCAAGCCTAATTTGCACCCCATCCAAAATCACAGAGGAGTTGAAATACTGTATTATTGTCAGAGACGTGAAAGGAAATCTAGGAGCATATATTAGTATGCTGTTGAGTAGAATGGCTGGAATAAGAAGAGGATTCAGAGAATGAAAGAAAATGATACAGAGACGTAATGGAAATGGTGAGGCTCAAGGAGTCGCCGAACGAAATGTCAGCTGAAATAAGCCATTTGTGAACTTTGACTTCATAATATGTACATGGAAGAAGTACTTGAAATGGCAAAATTGAGAGGTGTCTTTCTTTGTATTTTTTAGCCAGGCTCTCCGCGATGTCTACCTGAAACAATAATCTACCGCCATAATGGGATCAAGATTCCAAGCAAATGGTTTCAATCACAACACCATAGAATATTATATTACATTCATAGACATTTTGAGGCTTGAAAACAATTCCTTTTGCACACATTTATATCATGCAAGATGATCATTGAGTTTTGTTTTGGGTTTCAAATTGTGAATCACACCCACAAAATTGTCTTAAATAATGAGCCGTTAGTGTGAAAAACCAACAATTGTTTATTAGACTACTTGTCTGTCTTTCCGGTGTCTCCAATTATCTTTGGGTGAAAAAATTCGTTATTCTTAATAACAGGGATCCTTCTTCCCATTTTAGTTTAAAATCAATATAGAAACTTATAGAAACTGGATATCTACCCTGGCCTTAATGCATCTCTATTATCAGATTTTTAAGGAAATCTGAGTTTTCAGAAATTACATGACTGACAGAGGTGGTTTCTTGGTTTACCACAAGCCACTGACAGGACAGAATTTGACACAAAACGTTTTGAAGTAAGTGTTCCATGATGGTGTTTCATTATATATGAATGGTTGCAATCATTTCATACCCATAAAGAAAAAATTGTTTGGGAGATCGGGTAATGGCGATCAGCGGTTGAGCAGTCTTTTAAAGATATGAGAATTCTTTTTCTCTATGAGAAACATCTTTTTGAAGTCTCTTGAATCAAAATGGAAATATGACTCCCCCGAGGATGCATGTGGACGCTTGTGATTTTAACCGCAATGAATGGGAGAAACAGACTCATGTGTAAAACCCAATAGAAACAATGGCAGTACAAAAACAAAATGAAAGGAAGAGCTTTGGGACAAGATTATCTTGTGCAGTTGGTGTGATAAACTCATTTTCTGTCGAAAACGACACTAGAAGAATTTTGATTAGAAAGATGTAAAAGCGAGCTTTGATGCCAGGTCTCGAGACGCTCAGTGAAGGCGCTTCCTCATGGGATACACAAGAATGTTATTCTTTTAAAGTATTTGACACCTTCTCTGCAACCTGCTCAATATATATAGATTAGGCCCAAGCTTTTGACGCTGTGAAGCAATAAGCGTCTTTTCTAGTTGAAGAACCAGTAAAAATTAATCCTTAATATCCACCCAGGTTCTCTTGTCCTTTTTTTTTTAGTTACTTTGTGGGTTTAACGTCACTTTTCAACAGCGAAGGTCATATCAGCGACGGTGCTATTTAGACATGTTT
>JAOWAY010189941.1:0-10242 GCA_028565895.1 Goniobranchus geometricus | reverse complement strand
AGAGAGTGAGAGAGAGAGAGAGAGAGAGAGAGAGAGAGAGAGAGAGAGAGAGAGAGAGAGAGAATAAAAGATAAAAAGGTTGCATATTGAAATGGCGTTTTCCACCGTTCTACCAACAATTTCAAGGTGTTTTACAATACTTGATCTCCTGGCGGGTATATCACCTGGGGAAGGGGAGGTGGGGGGGTTCGGATGTAAGTGTCTGGCAGTATTGTGTATTTATGAGATGTGGTCTCATTTAAAAAAAAATGTTGAGCATAGTTCCAGATGTATACCTCTTAAATTGGTGAAGAGTCTCCTACTTAACATTTAAGAATTGCTGAAGAATTAGTGTCGGCCTTACAGACCTACTTATCTGTGCAGGTTTCCAGGTTTTGATAGGATTTTTCCATGAGATATGGATGTATGGCTAACCTGTTAATGTTATGTGTTATTTAATGTTCTTAAAACATAAATTACATGCTTACATCGAAACATAAATTACACACTTTCAACTGTCAGTATCTGTACGGAATGTTTTGATGGTGATTGAGAATTTCCTGACATAATTTCAAAGAGAACATTATGCTTTCATTTTTATTTATGTGATGACATTTCTCCATTATTTATGGTTGAGTCAAGGGTTTATACATTGCTGTATCTGTGCTGTGTCATACTTGCTTTTTACAGGCCATATTCAAAGTAAATTGCCTTATTTGTATCTTCATATGTAGTTGCCAGCCATAACTCATCAAACTGGCTATGAGTAAACATCCACATGAAATCTTGACATTTAAGATTTGAATGAGGCGCAAGCAGATGGCTTTGGTGCAGATTTTCCAATGTTAAAAAGTAAAAAAAAAACGAAAATCCTGACTTAAGCCAATCCCATAGCCACGAAAATAACGAGTATGTAATCTTCCCATCCTTGTCCATCGATTTGTCTCATTATGGGCGGTAAAAAACTAATGGGAATCTTTGAATGAAGTATCTCTCTAGAATTGGTTTGATATATCAGGCGAGAGAAAAAAAAAAGTGTTCTGAACTTTGAAATGTCATGGCTTCAAAGGCATAAAAGGAAATGGCAAGAAATTTTCACGTACAATGATTCAATCTATCTTACTGAATTGATATAGATTTCATGGCGTTATATAGAGACTTCTCTAATTTACATCTCTTTAGGTGAACAGACCTGAAAAATGAAATATCCCCGCCAGTTAATTATTTATATGGTCTGTTGAGCCACAATGTTGTGGACATAACATCCAAGGATAAGGTTCATCACAAAAATTGAATGGTCTCCAGTGAGTCTCAACAAGCCAATGGACTCAAGGATATGGGATTCCACATCACAGTGTACAAAATGGCTTTTGATTTTGTCAAGAAAGCATACATTTGATTATGACCACTGTTTAAGCACATTTCAACTTGGGGTAATTGTTCACTCCAATATAATTAAAATCTAATGTGTGACTAAATCCTCAAAGACTTCAATTTCATGTCTGAATTTTGGTTATGTCTCTTCATGGCTCTACAAGGGAAAGGAAATTAGTAGAAATTATACAAAGAATTTGGTCTTTATTCATTTAGAATCTAAATTGTGGAAGAAATGATTTAAACATTTTAAATCTTGTTACTTCACTTATCATGATATTAACCATATCCACTCCAATCACCGCCCAAGCAATGAAATTACTCTTTTATCCACCTATATCCTTCTGTGACACTACATTAAATAGAGCTAAATGTCATTAGAAATGATTCCTAATTTCTTTTGTCCTTGAATCTTTTAAAGCTTTCTCTATTACACAACACACACCAATTTACTGGCTAACAATATAAAGTCTTGGCAGAGAAAAGTGTAATCTTTGTGATTTCTTTATTCACAGATGGTGGATGAAATGATAGTGGAAGCAAGCGTCTTCCAGGAAAACTCTAAACCCCAACCAATGGTCTTACGGCGCAAGTATAGTGTGCTGAAGCAAATCGAAGCCTTTGAAATGGCATTGGTAGCCTACAAGAAGAACAAAGACACAAGCTTGAAGTTTGGAGGACAGCAGTGGATGACTCTTAATTTTGTGAAGAAAGCATATATTTGAATATAATCACTGTATACGCACATGTACGATTTCCCCATGTGTTTAGTTATAGGTTTAGATCCATTTTAGACAACTGTTCATTTTAAGACATTAGAATTTTAGGTGCATTAAATTGTGAATGTGGGATACCTTGAGGAAAAATGTGTGGCAGCATGGCTTAAGGCGCTTTATAGAGAAAGCTTTAAAATAAAAGTTCTGTACCCGTTTGCACAACAAACCGCTAAGGGTTGCCTGTGAGTTAAATCCCTAACTGCAAAGTAAAATTGTAGCTAGTCTGAAAGGCTACTTTGCAGTTAGGAATTTAGCTGACAGGTAGGCCCTAGCGGCTTGTTGTGCAGCCAGACCATGAGCTCTAAATATTGCGGAAACCATTTTTACCAGGCTCGGCATTAACAGGGATCCGGCTATTACAGAGATTTTTAAAATCCCCATTTTTTTTTCTACCCTTTGCCTCTAGTAAAAAGAAATATTGGTAATAATAGGGCCTCACTGGAGCCCAATAGGCTATAACAGGGACAAAGCTTGTCATACGTGTACAATTAAAAAGAGAAACAGCTAGATTCTAATTCTAGGCCTAGTCACACGGTGATGGGGCAAGTCTACACATACATAAGGCCAGTTAGCAAGTGTGAAGCAAGTGGGAGGGAGCTGCGGTATGTTACTGTTACTGACCTTGTCTGGCTAGCCTTACATTGTGTACTGTAGCCTAGAGCCTACTTTCACTGGTCTTGCTACATGCGTGTAGGCCTACCGGTGTCGTGAAAAGCCTACCGGCGGCAGTTACTAGATCTACAGCAACCACACTTCATCTTTCACAATGACGACAGTGCGTATTTCCTTTGTATTGCTGATTTAACAGGGATCTGATATAACAGGACTTTTGGTCTGTCCCATCATCCCTGTTATATCCAGGTTCTACTGTATTCATTTCTTTGAATCTCTCTTGTATGGGCTCATTTTTTTGTTTGTTCTTTTTTTCTTTATCTAATAAGTGAAATTTCAGATTCAGTGTTGATGTTCATAAAAAACCACATTATTAGTAGATGTGCTTGAAACTATTATATGGTTGAATGGGTAGGTTATTGATGTGCATCTAATGCTTAGGTTTATTATACTACTGTAGTCGCTGCGTAAGTGCTAGTTTGCATGTTCTGACCAACTTTTTTTGCCATTTAATCTGTAGCCGCATGTGCATGATGGCCTCTTTTGATTGAAGTTAGCTGAAGTTTAAAAGATTTCTCTCTGTCCCTTTCTCTCTCTCTCTCTCCTCCGCCTCCCTCTCTCTGTCTCTGTCTGACGTCTTTCTGTCCGTATGTCTCTCTCTGTGTCTCAATCTGTCTGTCTGTCTGTCTGTCTCTCTCTCTACCTCTCTCTCTCTTTCTCTGTCTCTGTTTCTCTCTCCATCTCTGTGTCTGTCTGTCTCTATATGTCTGTCTGTCTCTCTCTGTTTCTCTCTCCGTCTCTCTGTGTGTCTGTCTGTCTGTGTGTCTGTCTCTCTCATGTGGAAAAATTAACTGTGGCACTATTCGACACTCAGAGGAAGACAACAATGATAAATAATTTGGATGACAAGTATCTTTGCCTAAGTGCATGCTTAAGCTTATTATTGATTACAGTGCATAAGTGGCGGCTACCTCTTGCTTCTTCTTTTTAATTTTTTTTTTTTTTAAATAAGATTGTGTGTGTGTGTGTGTGATAGAAGGGTTTAGGCACTTTTCAAATAGTCAGGTTATATGGTGCCTTGTTGCTGCTTAAGTTTTATGTGTTGTCTAGTTTGCTTCTTGACATTGAGGATTTTTGGTACCTGAGCCTTTTTTTTTCCCCCTGTTTGTGATCTCCACCTGGCTGGGTTTTGGGAGTGTTTTACATTGACCCGTTACTGGGTTGTTACGTGATTCCATACGCCTCCCACCCGCGTCTTTGGATCAGCTGGGTTCCTGAGTGTTAGCCTTGCGCCTTGGACTGATTTGGTTTTTCCAGCTTGGTGCTGTTTGTATGGATATATCCTGACCCATTCCGCCCTTGTCAGGGTTTGGGCGGGTTTTATCCCTGATGAGTCCTTGCCTCCATGACCCTCATCGTCAGTTTGGTAGGTTTCTCATTTGGTGTTTGTCTTCTCTGCTATCAACTGTGCACGCGCCTTTGTCTCTTCCACCCTCTTCGTGACTTTGGTAGGGTTCCTGTTGATTGTCATCTGTGATTCTCTGACCCTCCTGGGTCTTGGAGTTTGTGTCGTTTGCGGAAGTCCAGATGTGTTGGGTCTGCCCTCAAGGAGCAACAAAGCGTCTGTGGTATCTTGTTGGAACTGCAGTCATTTTTATTTTACTTCTCAGTGGTTTTCATTATTCTATGCCAGATTAGAATTGAAGTTAAAATGGATTAATGTTTAAGTAATTGAAAAATAGCTCTGTACTTACATGCAATGACTTCGTCAATGACAGTTCAGAAACTGTGTTGTTAAGATGAAATGATCACAGATTGTATTTTTCCTTGCTGCAATCAGATTTTCTTTTATGCCATTCCCTTATCACCATTAGTGTGTCATCAATGTGGTTTGTAATTTTGCATTTGTAAGTTCATCATATGTTAAATGAGGTAGATAGTATTGTCTGCGTTATGTTGTTGTTACTTTGTAAAATAAGATGAGATTGTTCTGAAAAGCCTATTGTTTTGTTTTGTTTTAAAATATGCTTTTCCTCTTGTACTTGGATCAGTCTTCTCTATATGTATCATTCATCTTGATATGGAAAGGAATGACATTAAGAAACAAATATCAGAATGAATCAATATGCCTCAAACTCCATGTAAAAGGGGAGGGTAAACTTCACTCTATATTTGAATAGCATAATCCACTAAAGTTTCCAAGTTTCTTCAAATTTATTAAAGAAAAATGGATTAACCTCAACAGATCTTTTAATTTGGATTTTGAATCCTTTGAAATTTCTAGGGAATATTAAAGTGTAGATGATGGATTGATTTATTTTATAAAACCTAACAAATCCTCTGGGCTTCATCATGGGTTTTGTTGTCTTTTTGTTTTTTTTTAGGATAAAGAAGTGGAGTATGGGCACTGCTACGTTAGTCCCTATTCTATATGCATAGATAACTGGTGATGGGGCTTTCACCATTGGTTTTCTTCTCCTCTTCCTCCACAGATAGGCCCAATGTCAGATTTTCCCGTAGCATGCTGCATGAGATTTGCCCTCTATGTCTTGGTTTTTTTTTGTCTCATGGGGGCTAGCGGGAGGATGATTGAAGAGAGAAGGAGGCATATTCAGTGGCTCCAATTTTTTTTATATGCATAGCTTGACTTAAAAGGCTATTGGAATCACCTGTTGGGTGGAATTTTGTATAAAAAGGGAGGTAGAAAATCCTGGGATGTAGGATGTTTTTGTGGTTCACAGTAAGAGTTTTGGTAAAAGATCTAATTGTCTTTTCATTTATGTATTTATATTTTTAATGATTTCTCTGTCTGCAAATCACTCTGCCATTTAGTTACCTTTTATTATAATGATCTGTATTTTCTTACACTTATCTTTGATGTTTTGAATATTTCTTTTCCTCTTCTGAAAACTCACTCAACTGCTTCCGTTCACCCTCCTTTTAGTAGCCCATTTTCTTATATTTTCTACAGGTGGAGAGATGAACGGATAGAGTTAAACACAAAACAAATACACTTCCCCACAAGGGGATAGATGCTTGATCTTTAGCTAGCTTTTAAGATTCTCCTGCACCCGTGATCTAGAAGAATTGGAAACTAATATTAATACCTTTCAGTACATTTGCTGTCATGAAATTACACAAATCTTTAAGAAAGCACATACATGTATTCTGTTGTCATGTGCTCCTGCAGTACATTTGCAAAGCAGTTGTGCTTAGGTGCTACATTCTTACGGATCTATTCAATAATTATGATAATTTATTTATTGCTATTTTCTAATACAGCAAATTGATTGAGAATATTGTGGCTTTTGCTTTGTACATAGATCTAAACACAATCAGTCTAATACTTTATTCAGAATCAAACGTTGTTCAAAAACCCTGAAGAAAATACAAAAGACAACCCCTTAAAAAACCCAGACGAAACAGGACAAAAACAAACAAAAATCACCAAAACCAACAAAAAATAGACCCGCCTAAAAACCCAATAACGACAACAACAACAAAAAAAACAAACACGAAGCATTCACCCACACTCTTCTCCGCACCCCACCTCTCCCAAAAAACAAAACAAAAAGAAAAACCCCACCAGACATCAGCAAAATGACCCTTCCTCCACCACCTTCCCAACCCTCTTTACATGTACACATACAATATATAATACTCATACATAACATGGTAAATGGCAGACTGCTTATATACTTTACATGACTCCATAAATTTGCCATGCAGCAAAATGATTTCATGGGACAATTATTGATAAATGACAGTGCAATACTCTAAACATTATTTCTCTGACAAGAGAGTTGTAGCTTGATGAGAAAAATTGTAACCTGAAAGTTCTGCCTCTCATGCTTATGAAGTGTTTGCAGGAGGACTGTATTTCATGTAGAGGGTTAGTTGGGAGAGGAGTCGTAGATCTTTTACACTTCTTGATATTCATACTATTTGATATGAAAATTGTATTTCTATGAGTTGCTTGTTGCTGGTGATATTGATCACATGAAGTCGTCTCCACATAACCCATATTCTAAAGGAAATGTCAAGGCTCAGGAGACCAGGGAAATTATTTACAATGCGCATCTGCGATTCACTTGTTCTTATGGATTCTGGATTAGGATTAGAACTTGGGTCAGGGTTAGTGTAAGGGCTAGGGGCTAGGGTTAGGGTCAGAGCCAAATCGGCTGAAGGGAGTCAAGATCTAGAGCCACACTAGACGAAGATCTGTGTTTCGATTTCAAAATCCCAACTTGTTGTCACAATTACAAGATAATGTTACATTCATGATGGTTGATTTATGAATTTTTTAGTTCTTAGTATGTGTTTCTTTATATACCAACCCTCTGTATTGATCCCTAATCCTTTCACAAACTGTGTAGACATATCAGGATCCTGGACCCCCTAGACAAGCTGTCTAGACATGCTAGGATCCTAGTCTTCCCAGACGCTGCCTATCTTAAAATATAAATGAATGTTGATTCATTCAATATCAACTTGATATATAACCAAGTCTTGAAGTATGATGCTTGTCATACACTTTTTCATAATAACCCCTAAGGAAGAAAGCTATCCGTAATTTTCCAGATCTTTTTACAATTGTTCAGATTAAATCGCGTTTTTAGCATACAGTGGTCTCCAGTCTCTACTTTTGAATTCTTTCTTATCATGCGGAATTGTCTTTTTGTCTTAGCGTTTACAACATATGTTATTTAATTTTCAGCATCTGCATTTAATCTTGTGATTTATTGGTGCAGGAATAGCTAGATCTTAATTAGCCAGTGTAGTTGACCCCTTGTCTTATCACATAACTTAAAAGTTGATTATGTGTGCTTTTTATCTTCATAAACACAAGACTTTCATCTTGTGCCTGCCTGCTGCACCAAAGATTGCTTTTGGAACTTGGTGGTTGAATTTCCAATTGTCTTTGAAAGTGTGTTTTGACACAATTGTTAGTACCAATCAAAACACACAACTTCTCTTCTGGAAGACATGGCTTTCCTTCCTGGTCATGTTGCCCCAGAAAATGAGCAGAGTGTGATTTGAGCACACAATGAAAACTATTTTTTTCTTATTTCTTTTATCTAAAGCTAATGTGAGGAGCAGTCAACATTTGATATGATTGACTCGTTTTGAACATCCATATTATGTTAGCCTTTTGTTAAGCTTTAAAGTTATATACCTCTGATACATTTTAGTATTGTCATATACTCCTATTGGAGATGATGAAAATGAATAAGAGCATAATAATGAAGATAAAGTAAGACCACTTTCAATTTATAGGTCTAAATAGGGCATGGAAATTTTGAAACAGTTAAATATATTTATACCACTTAAGTATTAGTGACAGAAATTGCCTTGATGGCTATTGTTAATTAGTTTAATTTTTAAGAGAGATGTTACATTTTGGAGGGAATCTATAAATCATCCCTGCATCTAGCCTTTTAGTCATCTTGTATTTTAAATGTCTGATTCCCTTTTTAGCAACTTCTTTTCAATACTAAATATCTTTTCTACAACTTCTGTTCTGTCTCTTACTTAAAACTAGTCTTTCGACTTACTTTTTCCATGGGTGGTGAAATGACCTTTGTAGTCAAAAAGAGCACTGAAAAACCCATAAACAAAATAATGGCAGCATAGGCCTGGACCTAATGTGACTGTTTTCATGCTGGATCATACTCAAACATTGTGTCAGGTCTAGCCTGTGCTGATCATGTATTGTTACTACTAGGGTGTCATACAGTGTGGTAAAGAATTACTTTTAAATGGAAGGCTTATTCATGTTCTAAACTTTTGTCATTTTATGAGTAATTTTTGTTTTGAAGCTGTAGTCTTTCAATTTTGGAAGATTGACTTGAGTGAAAAATTTACTGATTGGAGGATTTAATTTTTTTGCTTTTGACAAAAGTATTTTTTGGGGTCAGACAGCAAAAAGTGGTGAAAATCAACTTATCTGGCACCAACTGTTAAAGTCAGACTACATTATGATCATGTTTGAAAAGCTGCCACTTTGTTGTTTGATACTAAAGGACATTTTTGTTGTGGAATTGATTTACTTTGCTCCTGTTCTATGGTATAAGTATTATGGTATGGAGATTTATAAAATCCCAATGATATGTAGCTTTACTAGAGTACCGTTACTCAATCCTTTGCACACAAACTATTATAATGGAGAAGTCCAATATATACAATAAGTAGTAACTGATTAGATTATAGAGATATTCAGTTGTTTCTTGTGATCAAGAAGCAGTCAGAATGTGCTTATATACAGATGGCCAATATCAGCAGGAGGATGAAATAAAGTTTTAACCAAGTGAAGGGAGCAACAGTGAAGTAACACTTGACAAATCAATATAAATTGATTGAGTTTCACCTTCTGCTTTGCTTTGCTTTGCCAAACATGATTGTGACATTGTCATTCTGCATGCTCTCATTCTCATTCTGTTTTGACTGGTCATCTATTCAGCAGTCAGAAATATGATGCCTACTTTTCCACGTTATGGCATTAAAGAACAGGAGATTATATGGCTAAGCAATAACACTGAAAAAGGCCAGCCTGCTAACATTTGAGGTCCACTACCCGCCCTGAGCTCATTTCATTGATGTTATTCGCCATGATGTGTGATTCAAGACAATCTCTCAATCTCATTCACACTTGTCCTTTACATTCTTTCTGCATCATCCTGTTGGTGGTTATCCTTTTCCTTCCCTTATGTACACTTTTTTGTTACCTTTTGTCTTGTCCCAAAATTTAATCAGCGCATTGTAAGTTTTATGATCAATGGGGCGTGTGCATATATGACAGGACCATATTTACATTTACAGAGTTGAAAATATATATTCATATAAAATACCATCGTAGCTAGAGATCATGCATTTGTGCAGTCCGTGCTTGTGCTGTATTTTTCTTATTCTCTTGTGTGTGTGAAAAAACCAATGATATTTTGCAAATTCGGGTTGTACTTTTTTCTCATATTCAAATGTACTTGTACTTTCACCATTTACCTCGTGGCCAGTCATCACATGTATATAAAATGTAACTGGAATTTAAATCTCTCCTCCTTTTTTACATCAGTTTACTCATTGCAAATAAAGCACAATATACCTGTTATTTGATTTGCTTTTGCAATTTTTACTTCTAATTCACTTTTCATTTAATTTAAGTGGCATATGCTTTAGTGACAATGGCAACACAGTTGTAGGGCATTGAACCTTTGTCATAATACTTTAAAAAAAAAATTTTTCTCCGAGGTTCTGTGGATCTTATTCATAGTCACACTAAAAGTAAAAAAAGTGAAGGCTGATTGTCATCTTCCATCTTTGCCATATCCTCTCATCATCATCATCATCATCATGTGTCATGCTGAATAGCATTGACTATCATGTCCTTCCACTCTGCTGGATCGAAAGTAGCTCTTCTTATCAGATGTTAACATTCTCCACTCCCACCCATTTTGCCAATCAGTCAAATACCTTTTCCCTTCTCATGACATGTCCAAAAGATGTT
>JAOWAY010189940.1:0-16473 GCA_028565895.1 Goniobranchus geometricus | reverse complement strand
ATGTAATGGCAAGGTCAACTTCAACTTTAATTGGCTGATAATTTACAAATCTGATAAGTACTTCTGACAGGCCAGGCTGTGAAAGTTAAAGTCATTTTTCTAAAAACTACAAAATTGGCAGTAATTTCACACTGCCTCTATTAAACTCTATTGGAAGGATAGTCTCTGATGACATACAAGGATGGCCTTTGAATGTTTTCAAGAACACTTTTACATTCATTGTTTGCAAAAACATATGTTCATTTTAAGCATCTTGAGACAAAGGCAATTTCGTGAGATCCTTTTCCTCTTTCAGTGAGTATTTCATACACTCTCAAAAGGTTTTATCTCTGCAAAGAAGCTCGGTCTGCAGTTAACTCTTGTCTCACAATAAGGAATTTAAAAGCATTTTCATTTTCTTGGATTGGCACATAGGTATTTTGTCACAAAAACCTTTGATTGAATTCACTAAGTGAAACAGAATACTTACATTCACCGCTAGACACATAAGTATCAATGATGATCTGAGCTGAATTAAAGAAATCTCCAAACTGAGCTTCCCATAAGACCAGTGTGTCTGGGTGATCAAGGCTGATCCCATACTCAAAGCCCAAAACACCTTCCTCAGATAATGCACTGTTGGCAACCTAAAGAATATTTGAAGAAAAACCATAACAAATTAACAATTAAAACAAATATTTTTCTCTAAACAATTTAAAAACCCATTAGTCAAATTACACTGTTCAAAAATTTGACACTCTATGAATGCTTACATTGAAAATGTATTTACTTGTTTTCAACCACATCATTAGATCTATGTGTTAAAAGAAGAGGCAAAGTGACAGATGAAAAATTCATTGTTGTGATTCAGGAAAATAATACCCTAATCAGTTAAAATTTCAATTAGCTTTGTTTTGTTTTAAAAGGTCCTCTCTCTAACCCTGCTCATAGTTCTATTTGGATTTGTATTAACAAAAAATCAGGACTAAATCATTACAGAAAGCATATAACTCTATTTGCCATACTTGGCTTTCATCAATCTTCAATTAAAAATGAATTTTTTAAAACTCAAAAAAGTCTTAAATTTACAAAATGTGCATCTATTTTATAAAGCTGAGATGGGGCCGACTTGTAACGCAAAAGGCTTTTTAACCACAGCACCTAAGACCATCAAAATTGGCAGATGTATTGGAAATGCTTCCCAGGGTGCATGAATGGTTTTAGTTTTGTATTTCAATCAGTTTTTGAATTTACTGAAAATTGTTGTTTGTTCCATCATGCTTTTGCTCTACTGCTCCATTACAGCCTCCATTTGTAATCCATCTTCCTTCAGGGGAAATAACACAATATTGATGCTTATGTATAAAAGATGTAAGTAGTGTACAAGAGACAAGGTTTTTGTTATTTATAAAATTCTCTCGTATTCTAATCACGGGCAAGGCCTTGCACTTCTGCTGGTAAATGATACAGATATGTTTATTTGAACTTAATCAAAAATATTTTGCAATTTAACGATTTACATTAATGAAATATACTATGGTTTTAAGTGCTTCTCAAATCCATTATATTTACTCAGACAGTCAGAATTTGTTCGGGGGAAGAATATTATTAATACAAAATGCCATTCTATAGATTTACTCCGACATAATACAATTTACCTGAATATTTCACATGCAACACGAGAACATTGTGATTTTGAAAAGATTGCTTTCTGAAGATCATTTTAATTTCATATTACATAAGGTGCATATTCAAATTCCATAAAATCACCTCTAGGAAAGAGCTTTGATCGGATGTCATATTATTTAAGGGAATATACATATGATCTGTCTGTTGATCAATGACCATGCAATGCCGATGACTGAAAGTACCACGACCAACATCCTGGCCACTGATTCTCACATTGAAACCTGATAATATGAAAAGAAAACATTTTAAGAAAATCACGATTTACATTTTCTAAGTTCAGTTTCTCTGATTTAATCATAACCTTTTATACAATATCGCATTCAAAATTACTGAATTAAGTCAGTACCATGGAAAGTCTTTGGTCAGATGTAACTTAAACAAAAATCCAATTTTGTTAATATTATCTGAATACTCTTTTCAGGGCTCTAAGAAGGTGTCTTATCATTAACTTCATAACTTCTGAGGCATATTTTGGCTCACTGTCAAATAGGGTGATCTGAATTGGAATGGTTGCACCTAATCATCAGTCCATATACAAGCAAGCAAAACTTTTTATACTCTAAAATAAGAGAGGTGATGTCCCAGTTCATATCAAAATACATATTCATTATTGCAAAAAGACATATCTATAAGATATGCACTTTTGTTCAGAGTATCTGTCACTTCTGATAATCCCATCTATATCATATTTTGAGTATCTATACCCCTAAACAAAACATGCCATCAAATAGTGACAAAAAAGCATTACTTTAGAAAACTAAAATAATTTGCAAAAATGGCAAGCAGTCTTCTGAATTCTCTGCCCATCTTTTTTAACACTCACTCCCCTCTCACATGAGATGTGCTAGTTCTCTATCTGAATTCAAATCGAGTTTAAAGTTCTACATTTTTACATCCTCATGTTCTTAGACACAACCATGGTTGTCAATTCTGGATCCTGATAGCATATACATTTGATTGCTTCTCGGCTTAATTATATGACTGTCTGGATTTCATTTACGGCAGCCTCTCTTTTGATATCACCAGCAATTTTGCAACATCTTTTTTATCTTCTGAAACAAGTGTTGTAGTAGATATACGTTCTTTTTTTTCATACCGACAGTCAAGTACAAGACAACCAAAACAATCACAGTACAATCTCACCCTGGTGTATTAAAGAGCCCATAGCCAGAGCCTCAGCAGTTGCCCAATCCAAATCCTTGCCATCTGTCAGTCTTTGGACTCTTCTGTCTATGTGGGTCTTTTGAATAGTTGGGTGGACACTCTAAAGATATTTATCGAATAAAACAATATTTTCCTTGCATGCACCAATGCATGAAAGTTATATCATGAAATACTACAGGAAGTAAGGCTAAATGTACAAGTATCTAAGATATAAGTTTATACCATCACAAAGTCCTGAGAACTCAATATGGCCTCAGTTCAAATTCAAATTCCGAAAGGACCTCTCTCTAAAATAAAACAAAAAAAAAACAACTTATCAGTATTAATTAACCCTTCGACTACCACATTCGTTCTGACTTTTGGTGAGAGTTGGCCACCATGGGTGAGCATAATAAAAATACTCCAAAAATAATGAATAAGGGGTACATACAACTGGTCAACGTAAACAAATTGTTTCTTCTTCTAACAAATAGTTTGTTATATAGGAAGAGTAAAGAATCGGAAGGTAAAGGCAGTGACACAAATATTAGCCCAAACTCTCTAAGTTGATATATTGGCTTATGGTATGAAAGTCTCCAATGGCTTAAGTGCTTGATGCAAATATCGGGCTTCTATGAATTGAGGGTGAGTGGGAAGAGCTAAAATGAGGAAATGAGAGGAAAAATTGTTGGCTTTCACCCAATATACTTAAAAAGAGTCTTTTGATCATACAAGTATCTATTTCAAACTCAAAGCCTGCATTCATTCTTTGATCTTCTCAATAAAGAATTCATTCTAATCAAATACGTTCTGGACATTAGATAATTTAATGAGAAATCATAAGAGAGACAAAGAGACAGCCAGATAGACGGATTGACAAAGAAAAGAGAACAAACTGCTTCATGTGATTTGAGTCTATTGTCTATAAAAGACAACAAGATGGCTCTCAAGGCCACTTCAGGCAAGTAAACTGAATATAATTCACCCACACTACCATTTCCTCTTCTCATTAAATAGATGTCATTACAGCTTTTCCATCCTAATTTCATAACACAGAATTTTTCTGTCGAAAATGCTCAGGCCACACTCCTGACCAAGCTGTAAGTCTGTTTAGATTCTTTATTGTCACTTAACCAGTAGAATTTGGGTTTTTAGCAACTACATTTGGGTCTTCATCTGGGCCACAAAGGGAAATTACCAAAGTGAAGGCTTTAAGTATGGTAAGAGATGTATGGAAGAACCAATGAATTCGATAACAAATCAACCCACCATATCTTCAGGAACAGTCACCGACTTGGCACCAACAAACTTCAAAGTGTCCATATCTACACCAGTGTCCCAAGTAGAAATAGAGTCCCCAGCCTGTACCATGGTGCTCCACTGGTCTTGAAGGTGGAAATTCTGTCCCAACGGGATAGTACAAAGCATGTCAAAGAGTATTGCAATTTTTGGTCTTTTTAGGAGACATAGAACTTGATGGAGTAACAATGAGAGAGGTGAGAGCAATAAGGAGAATTTGACAAGAGATCTCAACTTAAAGTATTGCTCAAGACAAACATATTGCATCACTTGACTTACTGACTTATGGCCCTTGCATTAAATAATCATCCGACTGTTTCACCTGGGCTGCTTTATATTTCTTTTGTAATGGGTTTCCATTCAGTCCAACTTTCTGCCATGTGTTGCAACTTTAGAAGATCGGAGATTGATATTGGCGTGCGTGTAGCGAAGTATGGTATCTCTTTCATCTTAATGTTACGATTGATGTTTTTTGCCTGCCTATGCGTTTTGATTTCTTTTAATGAAAGTATGCTGGCATTGCTTGGTTCCCTGGGGTTTTCAGATCTTGGCTTAAATTGTGTCCACCTTCTCTCTAAAATCCTGAGCCATAAAGGGACTTCCTTGGTTTTCTTGTATAGGGATTTGTTTTATCTTTGTTGCATCAGAGAAAAGTTTAAACAGTCTTGGAGGTGAATAGGTCTAGCTTTCAAAGTAACAAGCACATAACAAGAACAGCATCTCTGAAGGATGAAAAAAGAAGAAAGAACCAGCAGGAATGTGGTGAAAGCCAATTTATAAAGAAAGGAAACTGAGGGGCCTCTCTCTTATAACATATCACTCGTAGAAGAAGCCTCTCAAACTGCTATTCGAAACACTTCTCTATGATGTTCAAGCTGTTGACTATGTTCTCATTACTTTCTTTAGCTGTCCACGGCACTCTAAGAATTTTTTTTTTCATAGCATTTCATCTAAAATGCACATATCTTCTTTCTTTTTTTCTTTGATCAAAAGGAAAAGTAATGGATGGAAATATAAGGATTGACAACCACTTACATAATTTTTCCCAGATACTTTGTGAATAAAGCACAAGATGCCACTCTGTCAAATCCAGCAGTGGTTTGCAGTGCTGAAGGGAAATGTTTTGTTAATGAACCATTCTCCCTAAGGACAGATGACAAATGGATATAGTGTAACAAAGGTACACTTAGTCAGATAATATTTAGTTTTCTCTCCTGCCATTTTCTTGCTGAATATTTTATCACACTTTCTCATCAACACATTTTTTAGGCCTTGGCAGACACCTTTGTCGTTTTTTTTCAAATCTGTTTTTGAATCACATTATCATTACATTGATCTAGAAGCAAAATTACCATAAAAAGACTTACAGGTATATCATAAGTATCTGCAATTGCCAAATTTTTGTTGAGTTCTGCATTCCACTCCTTCACAACAGCATCTAGAGATTCTTTATCACTAAGCCCAGCTGCCTGCAATATCAGAGTCAAATGCAAACTGGTAAGATAAGATTGGTCATTCTAGCATTTTTCATAATTATTTGTGCTGTCGTTGCTCTTATAGAATCACAACAACAACAAAAATTTCATATTTTGCTAATTGATCTAGATTCTAACTCAATTGTGATTTTTGTTTTGAAATCTATTTCAAACAATATTAAGTGAAATTTCAGAATTTCAGAGCAACGTTCCCACAAGACCATAAAAACCCAGAGAGTTTATGCTTTTTCGTTTCTTAAGGCACTGACTGTAAAAGGTAATATTCATCACCACCAGGGAGGTGACTGGTTCAATCCATGGCCGAGTCACACCTCAGACTTTAAAATTTGCAATTTAATAACAGTCTCATTTGGTGCATAGCATTATGAGAACAGTTCTAAACATGTCAAAATAGCACTGTCGCTGATATAACTATAAAGTGACGTTTAACCCACAAAGTTATTATTATTAAATAACTTATACCGGAATAGATGTCAGATTAGCACAACTGACTCACATCTGGAAGGTCATGGGCTCAAGTCTCACGGTAACTAGGATTTTTCGGGCCCTGACCAGCTCCTATCCAGAGTGGTTGTGTGATGAACCCATTGGGAAGATTGGGTATACACAGGTGAGTTTCATCCACTTTACGGATACACCTGCATAGCATCATCATTATGTCAACCTCATCACCATCATCCATTGAAAGAAAATTGCCTCTCATTCCGTGTCCCCTCTTGCCCTGGCCTCATGGTGACCCCAGTTTCTGTTTCCAAGTCTACTTTTGTGCCTGAGGTAGATTGTTGTTGGAGTTTTCGGGTTGGACGTCCATGGGAGAATGTAGTTGAAGGAATGTCGTTAGTAGGGGTTAGTAGTTGGTGTTAAGAGAAGGCACCACTGAACACCACCACGGCCCCTCTGGTTGGTGGCCTTATGGCGGCCTAACACTGATACACTCCCTATGGAAATGCCACATGAGCCCCAGCATGGTTGCGATGGCAGGATTGGAATGAGCGGTGTCAGAAAAATTAGATAGGAGGGGATGGGGAGGCAGTATTACTCAGTTCTCTTCCTGATCCTCTCAAGCTCACACTAAGGGTTAGGTCTGTTCAACTAATGGGGTTCAGAATAAAAGCCCGAGTGTGCTGAGGTGAGATGAAAATGAGACCTCTAGCTTAGAGGATAAGCCTGGCACCGAACGAGGGAGACAATACTGGTTTCAACCCAAATTGAGGCGGCTGAACTTACGGGTAGATTAAGGTTTCATTTATTTTTGTCGTAAATCATTTTGGACATTAAAATCTTAAAGATAGACAAGTTCAAAAACACTGTAATTTAAGTATGAAAATAAAAACCAGAGTTGAGAGATAGTTAGGAATGGTTATGTAAATAGGGAGGAAAGGAAGATGTGGGTGTAAATGAATTATAAAAGCCACAGTATTGCCAAATTCTCTACGATGATGAGTAAAAAAGGAAAATGCAAAAATGAAGGAATAAGATTAAAGTGTGCAAATGAACTAATGATACTGAATATTCTAATGTCGTGTTCTTGTTTATTGGAATGAAAGGAAAGCTACTTTAAGTGGTCCCTTGAAACTAAATATTTTATATATTATCACCATAAAAGAGAGGCACACTACATTTTGCACCACGTAAAGAAATTATTTGATATCTCTATTCAGATCTGGTGCGGCCTGGTACCAACACAAAAGAAAATAAAAGAAAGAAATAAGTATAAAACTTTAATCAACCTGGACAACCATTGTCTACAAATTATTTCTGAGACTAGTTTCAAAACAACAAAATATTGAAGTACCACAATGTTTTGAGCGTACAAATCCGGAATGCTGGTACGACTGTTGATGGCCTTGTACATAACTGGCTGAGTGAAAGATGGATCATCAATCTCATTGTGACCCATTTTCCTGAAGCACAATAGATCTACGACAACATCTTTACCAAACTTTTGCTGATAATCAATAGCAATTGTAGCTGCCTTCACAACATTCTGGTCAAGGAGTGAAAATTGATGGAAAGATATTTTTATAATAAATAAAACAACTGAATGAACTACAAAATCCCAGACTAATTATTTTAGACACACCATCCAGATCCTTAAAATTCAAACAAAAAACTTGTGGATGCTTAGCTTCAGTTCTATCAAATGAGCTTTTCTTCAAAACAAAAATACAGCAGATTACAAATGCTTACAAATACTTTTATGTAGAAGGGGATGTCCTTTTACACCATTTTTTCACCTTCGGCATTCATCCTTTGTTTCTAGGGTAGCTGTCTAACTTTCACTGAAAGATTGAAATTCTTTTTGATGACACTCCTTCTTCTGGCAGACTGTTCCAGATTTTAACTTCCAAAGGCAGTATTTTTTTTATGTTTTGTCTAAATTTGCTCCTTAGTATTTTGTATTTATGCCCTTAGTTTTTTCACTGTGCTCTGGATCTTTTTTAACATCGTCTCATAGTTCTGAGTTGTATTTTCATCCCTTAATATTTCATATACTTCAGTCATATATACTCTTGACCTTCTGTAAGCTATGCGAGTTGTATTTTCATCACTTAATATTTTATACATTTCAACCATATATACTCTTGACCTTCTGTAAGTTAGGCTTGATGGCTTAAGCTCTTGGAGACTATCTTCATATAACAAATTTTCTAGGCCACGTATAAACTTTGTAGCTCTTCTTTGCACATGTTCTATCATATTGATATCGATACAAGTCTCAAACAAAAGTTTTACAAATCTTAAACCATTTTCAATGAATATTTCCATCATCAAGTGATGAAATACCTAAAGTACTGTGCATCACCTGAAAGAGAACAAATGTGTAAAAAGTATTTAAAACGTTCAACTTCAATTAGAAGTCCATTCTCTGTTCCACCTAGTAAAACAGTAGCAAATTAAGGTGTAAATTTGATTGTCATCTAAATTAGGAAAATAATATTACAAAGATTTGCCACAGTTGTCACTACACTGAAAAACCTTGGAAAGAAATACAATCTTTTAGACGACAAAGCTTTACAGATGGTTGCACATTCTTTTATTATAAGTCCATTGGGACTATTGCAATGCCTTAATGGAACATTTACTTTCTTATCTTTACACAGATTGCAAAGTATCCAGACAGCTTAGCTAGTAACAAGACAAGATAAAAAAAGACATGATTTCTTTTAAAATTTTAATAACCTTGCACTGGCTGCCATTAAGTAAGGCAACTGATTTTTTAAAATATTTCTTTATTTATGTGTCTCTATGGATTTGCACCACCCTATCTCAATGAACCTGTCGAAAAATACAAGCCACTAAGGGCATTTAGATCAGCTGATGCCAATCTCATTAAAGGTCAAATGACTGCCAATTGTTTTGAAGAAGGGACATATAGCACTGCAGCTCCTACTAAAGTTTGAAATGCATTGGCTTTCAAGACCCAATGTAACCCCTCACTGGAGGATTCAAAGAAAAACCTGAAAATCCAACATTTCAGGAGCTTATTTCAATAATAGAATTGTTTGTAAAGGAGATTAATAGAGATCCAGAGATCCCCTTCCATCAAAACTGAAAGCAAAACTCTTAAGTAATCAACTAAATTCTTTAATGACCTTAAGTTATGAACAACGAATATCCCATATTTACCTTATTTTATGTTTTTCACTTTTTTTCGACTATACTTTTGATATGATGATGAAATGTGTTCCATGTACTATCATTCTTGGGTAATAGTTCAGGCACATTGATGTTTTCATTACATTACATACAAAAACCTACTTTATAAGTGTGTAAGGTGGGTTGTAAAGTAAATACAGTACAAAATATTCCAAAAAGAAACCAACCTCAGGATCATCTGCATTGACATGAATAACCGGGTATCCATTGACTTTAGCTGCATCACTACAGTACTGTGAAGATCTGTGGTGACAAGAGAAGAACATGAGGTCTTCCATATATCACACAATTTAAGATGTTCTCATCCTGAATTGAAAAATAATTCATTCCACCTTGTGATTAAATATGATATAATTTTTCCTAGTTACCTTTTTCTTTTAAAAAATTTTGAATTTTGAGTTGCAACTTAGATAAAAATAAAACTTATGGTTCAGTCTAAACCTATAAGGGTTTGTTTGATTTGTTTGCTTGTTGTTTCAGTTCTCTCTTCAACTCTAAAAGATCATTCAGTGCCAATTCTAAATGTAAGATGACATGCTAAAAGTAAAACAGAGAACACAAGCAACAAGAAAGGATTTTCAGAAGGAGAAAAGAAGTTCCAAAAAGGAAGAGAGGCAGTGAACATTTAAGTAAATTGAGTGATGATTTACAGACAACAAATAATGAGCATTTCTCACAGAAAGGTACAACTAACTCACTCAAGCCATCAAGCACCAACCTGCACTGTAATGACCACCCAAGATATATTCTAACCCCTTTGTGTAAAAAAGCACTTGATCTATTAAGGTATCAAGTGATCCTTAAAGTATTTTAAAGTCATGCAAACAAATGTGGGCTGGTCACTGAATATGCATGCTACATAGATATGCAGCCATTTTACAGGCGTTCTTGCTCTGACCAACTGACAAAATGTCGTCCTCTGTCTATTTCTTTTTTTTTTTCTTTTTTTTGTCCTGGTTCATCTGCACCTTTTTGAGTAGCTGTGCAGGGCAATTCGTGACAAGCAGTCTCTAGCACATCTGGTGTAGACAGGGGTTGATTGCAAGGGTTGTTGTTGGCATCTATTCCACCTGGCCCTTTTCCAAAGGGCAGTTATTCTCGAGATGGTCTCTGCATAATATACCATGCATCTCCATGTTGCATACTCATTGGACTGAGCCTCCCCATTTGAACGTTAATGCAACCTGCTTCTTGCCCTTTCCAAAGACATGGTTGAGGCGCATTCCATAGCATCCAATTTTACAGGAGCCGAAGCCTAGTTAACCATAAAGTATGGCTTTGAGGGCGTTATTTGCATTCTGTATCCATTTATAGGACATGGCTATTCAATCAAAGGTGTCTCTCACAAAGCAGTGCGTTGTTGCTTGAGCTTGCATATTCTAGAACATCAATAAAAGTTGTCTTGTCTTGCAATTTTATATGTAGAATTTCATTACAGGCAGCTTGTCACACAGGCAACTCATGTGGATATAGTTCAGTTCCCTTTAATGCCATGCAAGGGTGGTCAGGGTTTTGCTGCCATACAGTAACATGCTTAGAAAGCAGGGCTTCCTTGGCAGTCCCTTTGTTGATGTCAGTGTCCATGGAAGAAGGGCTTGAGGTGATGAGCCCAAGATTTGTGAATTCAGAATATACAATGTCTTTGTGTTTTAGTAGACAATTCAAAAGTTGTTTAAATGAAAGAGGATATGCAGATCATGAAATCCAATGAGACATAATACTTCTGGGAAAAAAAGACTTAACAAGAATAGCAAACATTATATGATGACTAGACTCAGACCTGCCACGATCAGATTCAGTCGTGAACCCAACTTGGTTGTTGACAATTAGATGAACACTTCCTCCAATGTCAAAATTGGGAACACTGGCAAAGCAAAAAGTTTCTGCCACAACTCCCTGTGAAAAACAAATAAAGAACAATAACTCCACTGCAACAGAACGCTTTGATTATACTTTCTTCTTGCCACAATTACCGGTAGCCAGTTGTTGTCCACATAAATATTTTATCAAACCAATCAAACTGTTATTTGAAAACAAAAGAGGTAAAGTTAAAGATTCTTTTATTTCATGTTGAGGTAGCAGGAAAACCATACATGCAATACCTCAACAAATCTCACTCCCATTCAATACTCCCAAAAACTACAATATTGCAAAGGAAGTAAAGTAAAAGCATTAATAATAGGCAGCATTGCAAATCATATCAATAAGACCATTTTTGGAGACAATTCTTCAGATTCAGTGACATTCCCTGCTGGCAAATAGAGGTAATATAAAAAAACAATTGCTTTTACACTTAAAGCAAATAAAAGTAATCGCTCTCTGGTCCAATTGCTCAGGGTGGTCGCCTAGGTCTTAAATGCATGAAAAAGCTTGTAACCTATTTCCTTAGATTTTGCAATCCCAAATCACTAAGAGATGATCTTCATCTATATAAGGAACAGCTTGGTGGATTTTAAACTGATAAAGATAAAGATTGTATTTATATAGCTTTTTCCACTGTTCTAAGAAGAGTCTCAAAATGCTTTACAAGAATTTATCTCCTAGCAGGCCTACCTCCTGGTGAGTATGCAGTAAAGTGGAGAACATTCAGCGCCAAAATACCAGCCTATTGCTAGGTACTCATTTAATATCTTAGTTGAGAGAATCTGAGCAGAGAAGGAATTAGAGAAAATTTTTTTGCTTAGCGAAAAAAACACAAGTTGTCGCAGGCTGCAGTTGAAATGAGGACCTCGAAGTTCTAAGAACAACACCTTAATAATTGATCTACAGTCTCTACGATTGGATGCAACAAACTGCCAGCCTTGAATTTTGTTATGAGAGAACCATTGTCATGAATATTTTCCAACGTTTTTTTTTGTACCTTTTGTTCATTTAAGTTATATTATTTGGATTAAAATTAAAATTGAAATATCACTATATTCATTTCTCCGAAGAGAAATTTGTCTTTTGGCTTTTGACCAAAAACTGAGCATCAGCTGAAGGAACAGAATCGTAACACAGAGGCAATTAGTGTTAATAACCTAGCCTGAGGGTTAAATCCCAATGCCCTTATCAGGAATCAGATCTGTGACCTTTAAGTTGCAAGCCAAACATACTACCCACAGTACCACTAGGTAAAAAAGACATCCTTTTTTCTTACGCAGAAAATTATCAAAGCAGAATGCCTAAACATTAAATTTTGCAAAACATAATAACAATAATATTACAATAAACACTCAACTTACCTGTCCAGTGAAACTAGCATCTCCATGTATTTGCAAGCAAAGGGCTTCACAACCAAAGTTTGAGGCTGGAGTTTTACTGTAGTGGCCGTACCTTCCAGACATTTGCTTGGCACGTGTTTTTCCCACGGCTACAGGATTACATGCCTGAAAGTCAGAAAAGATTTATGTAAAAATTATAGGGAAATAAGAGAGAAACCAATGCCAAAACGCTAACATAAAAAACAAGATTTACTCTGGAATACCATTGAAATATAATTGTACTGCTAAAGATGAGGTTTATAGCCTACACACCAGTGCAAATTCAGGTTCTCCTGACTACACATTTCATCCCCCAATAGGCCACTGCACTGTCATAAACTTAACTTCCTGGGTGGCATATAGTGGAGCGTCCACTAGCTATTTAACAAAACCTTTCACTGGTTATTTTCATGGACTCATTCAACCTAAGTTGAGTGGGGTATGCCAAGTAAGATGCCTTATATGAGATATGATAAAATAATTGTCCAAAAGGCAAATTGACACAATAAGTACACAAAGCTGATGACTTGAGGTAATGGGCCGCACTGTGCCAGCGAGAGATTATCCAGATAGGTCACACACCTTTTTTATGACTTTGGTGAATACTATTAAGCTACTAACAACCTTAAAATATTTTTAAAATACTATCTTCCTCTCAAATTTCATATCACGTCTAATTTTCTTCTTCTTTTTTTTTTTTTCCACACAACTGGTTCCATGCAAATCTCAAAAGATATTTACTATTCTTTCAAATTTTCAGAGAGAGAGCTTTGATTTTTTGACACCTAATTCACCAAGAGCGGGGTAGTTCACACGGGCGGGGCGCGATATCACACAGGTGTGTGTGTCTCGCACTCGGCTGTGAACATATGTCTTGTGAGGCTGCCCTGCCTGCATCACATGTCGATCATCTGAGTATTCCTCTCTGTGGTCTTACTTAAATGGAAAATATTGTTGTAAATTTGTCCTTATCTTAATTAAAACACAATTTCCAACAGACATTCCTCAGAATGAGAGCTTTCTTATGGCACGAAAGTATATGTATTGTGTAGTTCTCTAGGCTTATGATTGTAGGCGTGTCCTAGCTCTGTGTGTTGTGAACTGTGTGAGCCTTTTTAAGAATTGGGAAGTGAAGCATGAGGGGATTCCCCAATCGACTAGTATATTCTAGATGTATTGCGTCATTCGTTCAGCCCTTCTATTTTGTCGAATGAGTGATATATTTCTACAATGTTCCCATTCTTGTACGTGCTAGAAACTCTTTTTTTAAGTCAAATAAGTGAGATGTTTCTACAATCTTCTCATTCTAGAGAATTCTTTGAAAGCACTATATATGTGTGGTGCGAAAGTGAACGAGGGGCAGACCATTGAGAGTTTTGTTGACCGTATTTTATCCGGAAATGTTGACAGAAAGCAAAGGCTTTAACTTCATTAATTTTCATTAAATTGGTGAAACTTTAAATCGCGTGTTCTTGCTATTTATTTACCCGTGGAAGTACCACTCACAGTAAATTTAAGACATTGAGAAAATTGTAATCATCTGTTATTATTCTCGTGCCTATTACCTGTGACCTGTGTCGGTAAAAGCAACACATTCCATACTTATTTGCAAAGATTGGTTGCCGATGAGCGGAGGAGTTCGTCAACACACAGACAGACAGACTGACAGATGTTAGGGAAATTTATAATAGATTAACATATAATCTTGCCCATAGCGTGGCATTATCAGGCCTGAAAACGGCTGAAGACAAAAAGACTGAATTTTTTTTTCTCTCACAACAGCAAGTGGAAGAATGGATTACGTAATCCCCAACAATGGCTAATTCCTACCAATAATTGCTTTGAATTAATAAGCAATGAAAAATGCAATGTTAATTCATAAATTAATGATTAAGAATCCAAATATAAAATGTTCTACCATGTGAGAACATAGCTCTTGCTTAAAAAGGGGCTTATGTACTTGCTTGTAGCATTCTAAAATTTGGCAGCAGGCTTACAAAAAAACCTGCTGTGGAGCACTTTTTTTTTTTAGCTGAGGGAGTGGAAACAGCTAATTCTGGCTACTTTCTTTTACTGGAAGAGGCAGTTGAAGATGTGGCCCTGAATATGGTAGAGCTAATTACTGGTGTTGAGGCAGACCTGAATTCACTGGCACATTTTTCTTCAACAGTTTTATCGCATCATTCTTAACGCCATCCATTCTTCACTCCAGAATCCTCAAAACTTTCTTCCCTTTTAATAATGTCCACACTCGATAAGTAAATTTATTCACAGAGTCAGAAATTGTTAGCTGCAAGACGATCACTTTCGGGATACAACAGAGTCTGAATGACTCATCTGAATGGGCTCTGAGTTCGAAGGTAACAAAAAAATCAATAACTATGCCAGATGCGAACCTGCCAGGTTTTCAAAATGGTTAATTGCGATGCAGAGTTTCAAAAACCTGAATTTCAGACCAAAAACCTGGAGGTCATCAGTCACATGCCAATTTCGGGCTAATTATGATACAACCTAAAAAAGACATCTTTTTTGAAAGCGTGAAACATAATCTGATTGAACAGCATGCTGTTAGTACACAAATGTACACATACATACGCGTTGTCTATTATTTTAACTCTATTTCATGTAACACACAAAAGATCTCTAAAATCCTCAAAAACTCACTCATTCAATCTTTTTTTTTTTTTTTAAGATGGTGTGCTTGACAGAAGAGTTTCGGCACCTTTCAACCGAAGTGGTTATATCGGTGCTTTTCTTTGGTAAATCAGCATGGGCTGTTGTCATTTGTGCAGTTTATAGCTGAAGACCATTGACCTTTTCTTCGTTTTACTTGGGACTTGAGTATGTCATTTCACTGATACCAGCATCAAGTTCGCCTTATAATGGTGTGAATCTTGTATTCTGATCACTTTCCATTTTAATAAAGACAAATAAATGTCATTGTAATGATGTGAATATGAAAAATCTACAACTTCAACCACAATGTGATATAACGAAAATGTTATAAAATCGATTTAAAAATCCAAGTAGCAATATTTGAATAGCCTAAAACAAACAGTATTACGATACGTGAAGACAGGATTTTTAGAGCTCACGCCAACCGCGCCCAGTAGCCCAGAGATAACCGCGCCCAACCGTACCGACCTAGAATGACCTCAAAGAGGATGACCCCGAGAAGAGGTTACGGCCTTACGGCCAACTTACCGGAAGTTGTATGTGGGCGTGTGGCAATTATTTGAGGGATCATGGGAGAGTGAAGGAATGGACGTACGAAGCAGTCTTGTTATAGGCCTACCTAAGATCTAGATCTCGATAAAGACTCTAACTCTAGATCTAGATCTAGATAATATAGATCCGTCTACATCTAGCTCAAGATTAGATAAAGAATCTAAGTCTGAGTAGAATCTAGGTTCCTAAGGTAACTAATATACTTGTAGACCTCTTTTTCATCCACTGTTCTGTCAATGATTGAGTGATAATTTAGAGAAATAAGATAAGACTGTCTTCTTTGTAAGCTATGATTGTATGATATCGTGTCGACTATCTAGATCTATGTTGTCCATACATTCTGTCCACACATCGATTCAGCCCGTGAAAGATCACATGAAAGTGAAAAGATTGAACCTTGGTTAGATCTAGATCTACTTCGGACTTCAGATTCTGTACTCAAAAGGTGTATTATCGATCATCTAATCCAGATTCTGGTACTTATGAATATCATAGGCCTACAGAAGTAGAAGTAGATCTAGAGGAATAAGAAGTGATTGCCAGCTGGTGGAAAATAAATACACCAGCGAAATAATAATTACAACACATCTCACAAGTTAGTCCTGGTAAGGACTGCGTACAATTTGATATGATATGATATGATATCATTTCCGGGCGTCATTAGGCCTTCTAGCCTTTTGCCCGTTCTTGTAGTCTCTGCCTCTAACAGCTACAACTTTTTATATTTGTGTGCTCTC